>JBBMKA010020068.1:0-20638 GCA_037833695.1 Sechiopsis laciniata | reverse complement strand
TTTATAAAGCCGAATCTCCATAAATAAAGAAAAAAAAATGAACATAATGATTTGTTATACAAACTCGAGGCTTTCAAGGTTTTCTTAATTATATAAGTTAAATATAAAATTACTCTTATAATTTGATAATTTAGGTCGAATTTGATATTTTTTTATTTTTTATTTTTAAAAATTAAATTACTACAAAAAAACCAACCTACATTTTCTGATACTTTAATGAATATCTACACTTTATTTGTGTTTTTAAATTAAATCAAAATTACTCTTATAAAGAGATCTTGCCAACAATTTACAAAAACAATAATTCAATGACATTTTAATATACTAACTACGGCATGTGTGATTTGAATTCTATAATTCCTTATTATATTAAAAAAAATTGTGCCAACAATTGAACATATACATACATATATATAAATACATACATACATATACACACACATATATATATAGACGCGTTTCCATTATATTGGAATGTCCGATTTCCTTATTTTTTGATAAAACATGAGCGTAAAAAATGTTCTCCCCAAATTTAACCAATGCATTATTTAAACTTTGGTTGATACATTTTATTGCAAGCACACACTAACAAATGCCGACCATATGCAATAAATTGTGTCTTATTATTTCTCATAAGCCATTAAACTTTTAGTGAGTTTCACACATGATCTTGTTTTTATGTGACACTCGTGTATGATTAAAATTATCATAGAACTTTTATTATTATTATTTTGAAATCCTTAGAACCTTATTCTTGGATCATGGATAACATGGATATGCACACATTTATATTGTTGAATTAATGTTACTTTTATTTAAAGTTATCGTACTTGATAGGGAAAGAAAAGTAATTAAAAGCGTATTATTCGAAGCATTTGCACAAAATACAACAACTAGCTACTTTACTCTCTTTAAAAGGATAACTATTATATAGAAAGAATAATAACAAATAACAATCTAAACTAATTATCAAATTTTCTAATATCTTCCCTCAAGTTGGACAATACAAGGATAACAGTCCTAACTTGAAAAGTAATGGAAAAATGAGAGATGGTGAAAATGCTTCAGTAAGAAGTAAAATCATTATTATGACGAGTCACGCTTTACGTTCGTTCAAAGAGTTCCAGTTCAAATTGATTGTTTGTTTTGAATCTCTAGACTATTTTAAAGAGTACTTTAGATTAATTCTAATGCTAGTACTGTTTTTGCTTTTGATTCAATTTGTTGTTCTGACTAAATATATTTTGATTTTATGAGGCAGTTTTTCTACTTACTCTTTTCCTTTCTTAGATTTCATAATGTAGTTTCCATCCTCGCTTTTAATTCTTTTTTATGTCTAAGGAGTCGGGGCAACCTGAACCTATGGTCTATAGATAACTTATATATTTCATTCTTATTAACACAATCAAAATATATTTTATTTTTCATGATTAATCTATCTTTCTTTCAAGTTGTAATACTTATGACACTATAAGACTTTTATTCAAAAATAAATTTATGCTACAATAAGATATTCCTTCTAAGAGACAAACTTTAAACTTCCTTATAAGTAGCATTCTTCAATCAAAGAAGTTTAGACAAAACTCCATTTTTTCAGGTGACTTTTATATATATATATGACATATCTTCTGACCCTACACTATTTGGATATTAAGGAAATTTATGAGAAATTAATTCTTAGGTAGTTGGCCATCATGGATTGAACTCATCACCTCTTAATTTTCTAGGCCCTTCTTGAACCATTAGACCACCCCATGATAATTCACGTGACTATTAGCTTTACCAAGATTTCTACGCTATAAGTAGTTCATATAAATCTTTCTTGATTTTGATTTCATTTTCTAATCCATTGAAATTTCTTCTAGTAATGTAGCAACTTCTAGTAATGTGTGAGCAAGCAAAGTAAAGGTTTGAGCTGTTAATCCACTACTTAAATCAAATATCTCTTGGTTGAATATATTGCTATGTCTCTTAATTTAACAAGTTATGTTTTAGTTATTTGAGGGAATATTTAAGGAAGATAGAGCAGTAAACTTAGGATTGATAGCAGGTTGGTTTACACTATGAGAAGTTGCTAGGAACCAATTGCATCTACATGTACGGAAAGGTAGATAAGTTGCAACTTTTTATTCAATGTTTTATTATTTATTTATTTTGATAAAATCCTGATTGCATTATTATCTATGTCTCATGCACTTGCGCTCTCTCTCAAATAACTGTATATACATATATATGATATTCTAATCATAAATTGGAACTTGATATGTTTTTTAATCTTCAGATTAATTTTTAGGCAATTAACTTAATCTTATGTTTTAGATTCTATACGGCAAAATTTTGATTTGTATTTAGGTTTTATATCTCTCACATACTTATGAATCCCTATTGGTACTCTTATGGCCTTGTAACTTGTGAGGTTGATGAGAGCATTAATAATCTTAATAGATAAAGATATATTGTACTTAATGTGTTAGAAAATGACATTTGTTAGTTTTAAAAAAATGACATTTGTTTTCCAAGTTGTTGATAATTTCTATTCTTGTTAGTCTCTCCTGAGTGCAAGCCTTGATGCTTTTGAGGGTATCAAGGTTGTTGGTTTAGGTTTGTACAAGGATAATGGTCTATCTCGCCTTGTGGTGTGTAGTTTAATTCGTATAAAACTAGTTGTTACAAAGTTGTTTACGGACTAAAACTCTAATTGGAAATATAGAAGGATAATAGCTCTCGATTAATTAGATTCATCTCATAATTATATTCACATGTTGAACCAAAATTGTGTTTAATATATATGATTATGCTATTGGAAGAAAAAGAACAGATATATTGACTTAAGCGGTTGAAAATGTCTAAGTAATTGAATTATTATTAGAAAATAACTCTCCCTGAACATAACGTACAACTTTCATGGAGCAACAAAATTACTAAGAATGCATTTGTCACTCTTGTTAGTTGGCTACTTTGTGAAGATGATTGTGAAGAGTAATCTTCCTGTTGATGGTTTATTTCTTCTTCAAAATTCATGAGCACGGCTTGCTGCTAAGAATGATCATAATATGCATTTATTTGTCTGACTTTTTAGGCTAGCTCAACTTTCTACTTCTATATTGTAAGTGTTATTAGGTGAATTACACATCATGTATTAGCCCGTTTGGTGAGTTAATGTTTAACTTGGGTTAATTAAGGGTTAGTTTTAACTAATCATGAGAGATATGTAGAAGCTAGTATATAAGCTTCATTTGGGGGTTTATTGCAATTTGATAGTGAGAGTAGAAACCCTAGCCACCTTTGAGAGCCCTTGTACATTCTATCAATGTCATTATGATGGTGGATCGAATAAGCTCAATCGATCCATAACAGTGGAGTAGGGACGTTCCCGAACCACTATAAATCCGGTGTGCTTTGTCTCTCTTCTCCATTATCCTTCTTTATTTTGTTTGATTTTCATCTCAATTTGATTTGATTTAGAGTAGATCTAGAATTTGCACTTTGTTTTGGTATAGATCTACGATTTTACTTCTACAGTTAGCACTTAAAGATGTGTTAGATTTGGATTTCAAATGTATTCAAGAAATTAATTGTGATATATATATGTCCTCTGGTAAAGCAAAAAAGATTGCCTTTTTCAATTTAATAAATGCAGAACAACTTTGTTTAATCTTATTCACCTTCACATATAAGGTCCTTTTCATAAAGCATCTTACAATGATCACCAAATTTTCTTAATTATAGTTGAAGATTTCAACTGTGTTATACTTGGACCTTTATGCTTAAACACAAATCTGATGTTCTCCACATTATTCCAAATTTTTTTCCCTTGTTCGACACAATTTAACAAGGTGATTAAATGTGTAAGGTTTGATGAAGTTCCCTAATTTTATTTTCATGAGTTTTTTAAGCAACAAGATGTTGTTCACCAATATTCATCCGTTGATGTCTTGAGCAAAAATTTGTAGTTGAGCGAAAACACCAACACTTACTTAATATGGCTCGGTCTTTAATGTTTCAATCTAGATTGCCTCAACATTATTGTAATGAGTGTGTGCTCTCTGCAATTCATTTACTTAATCGAACTCCATCACCTTGCAGGGAATCCCCACCTGGATCCTCGTGAAAAAATGGTGAATTTGATCACAAGGTGGAGATTAGTTTTGGTGGCCGGGACAATACGGGAAAGCCATTCCTTGACCTTGCACCACCCCGTGGACATCTCTAGACACAACACAAAGAATTTTTCTTTCAATTGAGTAAGATCAATACCCTTATTTCAATTAGGTCATGAAAAAAAAAGACAGTTGCTTAAGATGTCACTATCTACATAACGATATATTGACTTTAGTTCAATATTTATTTGAAATCCCACTCACATTTCAACAACAATAAAGTTGAGCAAATTTCAGGGTCCAAATATCAATTTTGTTCTTCTTGTACTTTGAGATTTATTTCAAATGAGTTCAACCTTAGAAGCTTTCAACGTACACTCGGGGACAAATCTTTCACTCACTAAGAAGTGAAAACCTATATGACTAGATCGTCCTGAAGATGGATGCTACGAGAAGAAGTGCCATTTGGAAGTGTTACTGACTTAACATTTAGGTTTCAGCATAACAAAGCTTGTCGCTCTCCCACTAGATTTATTTCAATTTGATCTCAAAATTTTAAATATTTAATTTTAGTTCACTTACTTTTAAAAAATATAGATATTATTCATTTAAAAAATTTAAAACTAATATTAATCCAAATTTGTTCAATATTCTCAATAGTTTTAATAAAGATGAGAATAAAATGTGAATATGTTTCTATAACTTATAGAGAAAAGAGAGAAACATATTTCAAAAAAATAGTAGAGAAAGAGTAATTATTTAAAAAAAAAAAAAAAACAAAAACTTATTTTAGAATCAATTTTAAGTTTTTTTTTTAATATATAAATTAAAAATGGTAAATTTACGAGAATAGTTAAAGCTAGAAAATAAAAAAAGAATACGATAGTAGTCATTGATGTTAATATATATTGTCGCATACTTTTTTATAATATTGATATTAATGAGTATTTATACTACATATTAAAATGTATTAATGATTATTTATACATGCAAATACTCATTGGAATTACTTCAAATACAGTTTTTTTTTATTAATAATTAAACATTTAACATTAAGATACCACAATAGATGAAAATAGAAAGTGGTGAGATAGAAATGGTAATTTAGGTTGAAGTTTGTGGAAGCATAATATTGAAGGGATGGGTAGTGTATGATTGGTGGTTGAGGGAATTTTTTGTGGCCCCTGGTTTGGCACACAACTAGTGGTTCTCATTTGACCGCCTATTAAAATTAAACAAAACCACGTGATAAGTGATAACCTGAAAAACATAACAAGCCAATGAAAAAATACATTAATTAACTTCACAATAAGTTGGTGTTTGACAAAATCGAAAGGGAATGAAAAACAAAGAGAAAAGGTGACATTTAATGAAAGCTTGGTGAAAAGAAGAAGAAAGAGAAATAATGGTAAATCAAGAAAAGAAAGTGAAGAACCTCAGTGTATGTAGTTTTATTTTTGTTTTTGTTTTTGTCTATTTAGTTTTTAATTAGGAAATTGTAGTGGATGATAAATTTTAGAAAAAAAAAATACCTTTTTAGTTCATAGGTTTTGGATTGAGCTTCAATTTGGTCTTTACCTTTGAAAAACGAACACTTTTATCCTCACATTTGAATAATACTCGATTTTAGTTCCAGAGATAATAAAATCATTAATGACAAAACAGAATGTTGATTAGAATGATTACTAGACTAATTTTAAACTCAATAAATTGATGATATAGCTATATTATAATTTATTTTTATTAAAAAATACATAATTCAAATAAAAAATTCAGAACACATATACATAATAAATATTAGTAAATTTTTTATTTTTAGATAAAAGTAACACAGTTACTTTTCTACTTCAAAATTGGAAATTTCATATTTGAAATAACACACTTTTTCTCTTCATATTCTTCTTTTCCAAACCAACACTTTCGAGATTCTTTTATTTTATTTTTTTACCATAAATTCTAATATATTGCCAAAATAAATATTTTTTACACATTCAAAAGTCCCTAATTCATTGATTACTCCCGTCTATTAGGATTTTGGCAATATATTAGAATTTATGTGAAAAAAATAAAAAATCTCGAAAGTGTTGGTTTGGGAAAGAAGAAGATGAATGGTTTAGATGAATTGAAAAGGTATGTTATTTCAAATATGAAATTTTCAATTTTGAAGATGAAAAGTCGATCTGTTTACTATTGTTTATTCTGCATATGTGTCTTGAATTTTCTATTTTTATTATTTATTTTTTTATTAAAAATAAAGTATAATATAGTCACATTATCAATTTATTGAGTTTAAAATTAGTCTAATCATCATCCTAGTCAATATTGTGTTATGTCATTAATGGTTCTGTTATATCAAAGACTAAAATTGAGCATTATTCAAATGTGAGGGGTCAAAGGGTTCATTTTTCAAATATAGGGACCAAATTGAAACTTAACCCAAAACTTAAGGATTGAAAAGATATTTTCCTTAAATTTTAAAAAATTAATTATAAATCTAGTTAAACTTTAAAATAATGGTAATCATATTTATCTATTTTTTTGTTTATTAATTAATATTTTATTTAAGAATTATTAGATGCTAATACTCTTATTCTATCTTGATGTCTTTAAGATTTCTCAGTTGGACATACACGTCGTTGTTGCAGTCATAAATAACTTTTGCAAAGTCATTGGTTAATTACTTATAAAACGAATTTGAAACCCTCGAACATGGAAGCTGATAAGACATAAATATTCTAAATATTAATATTATCTCAATAACTGGGCATAAAATATTTACTAAACAAGTATTAAGAATATAATAATAATGGAACACAAAAAAATTATATTTAATATTAATACCAGTCGTCTTGAAATAATAATACCCTATTAAAGTACTAATACATAAATAAATTTTATGAAACAATGTTAGAGAGCATTAATATGTATTGGAAAAATAAATATCATTTATTCTATATTATTAACATTTTTATTAATACATATATACACTTCATGAAACAATATATGTTACATCTTATAAATTATATAACTATTAAATACTTTTAAAAATACATAAATATGTAGGATTTATGAAACAACAATACTTGAATGTGTTATACTTTACTATTATACAAGTATTAAAAACATACACGGTCTATTTATTGTTATAATTAATATGAGCATAATTCTTGAATACGTGTACATGTTAAATTATAAATCACTAATTATTGTATTTATCATAAAAAAAATACGCATATTTTAGATAGTTGTGTCGAGAGTATTTTCATCTTTTATCACTAAAAATAATTTCTTAATTTTTATTAGAAATTACTTTGCGGCAGATTTTGTAATTGTTCTATATAAATAGCTTAATCTTAGTTTTCAAAAAAAAAAAAAAAAAAAGCTTAATCTTATAAAAATTCCTTTTAAATATTCTTTTAATATAAGATCCATAAATTAATATATTTTTTGTTTATGGATAAAATTTCAATTTGAATTTCATTTCATTTATTATTTAAAAGATTTTTTTTAAGTTAATAAATTTTAATTATTTTAGTTATGAGTAAATTATAATTTGGTTTCTATGGCTAGAAGAAAATTAAAATCTGATCTCTATATGATTTCAAAAACTAGAATATAGCCCTTATAATTTGACGAAAAGTTATAATATAGTTTTATAATTTTAAAATAAAAAGTTATCTTTGTTCTTTGTAATCGTTGATAAACTAATTATTTGAAAGTTTATTATTATTGTGTTAATTATGTCTGATGGTATAAACAATCGCATTATTTACACATATATTTAAAAAAAATTATATATGATTAAATAGTTTTTCTAATTTTAAAAAAAGTCAGTTATTTAATCATAAAGACTAAATTTTAATTATTCCAAATATTAGGGACTATTTTTTTTTGTTCTATAACAATTGGGGGTGGGAGATTCGAACCCGTATCCTCTTGGTAATTGTACACTAATGTCGTTGAGTTACTGCTATTATTGGTCATATGGACTAAATTCTAGTTTTTAAAGTCATAAAAACTAAATCTCTAACTTTTTTCGAACCACAAAGACAAAATTATAGTTTTCCATTTAATTATTTAGTAATTGTATCTTACCAAAATTGCAATCATTACCTAAATGCATATTAAAAAAAAAAAGTTAGAAGAATAATAAACTAACATCTGTCTTTTTAAGTTTATACCTATTGGGAAAATGCATGTAAAGCTACACCCCTAGAAACGTGTACCGCTAGGTATTAAATCACTTACACATATATGTATTTACACATGCATTTCTTACATGGTTTCCTTTTCTTCTTTGGTTGACAAAAGCGAAAATGAAGACAGAAATGGTGAGCCCTAAAATGACCTCAACGAGTTCAACAGAGCTTCAGTAAACGCCATGGAGAAGACGAAGTCCAACGCTTATACAACAATAGTGAATCAATACACAGAGAAAAGGTTTGCACACCAAGATTTAAGTTGTTCGACCTTAAAAATGGTCTATGCCCATTATGAGCTTGCAAGACCTTTAGTCAAGTATAAAGAGCTTCAACTATTATAAAAACTAGCTCACATACAAGTCTCCTAACTCTCTTCGTATATACTTTGTTTTTCGTATTGCAAGTAATAACTCTCAAATAGAGTTATATTTAGGTTTATTTGTTGATAATTATATGAGCTAATTAGCATTTACATCATACTTTTGATCTAAGAATATTGTTAAATTATAGGCTTTGGTTTAAAATCGAAGGCCACGTGCATTGGGAATTGAAAGAAGAAACTTAGAAGTAAAAGCGAAACCTAGATGGAAAAGAGGCATAAAACTAGATATAATTATGTATGGCTGCTTGCCGATGTGTTTAAAGTTTTACAGGTTTGAAAGCGAGCTAAGTTATCAAGTTAAACCACGCTGCAAAGTAAAGTGGTACGCATTTGGAAAGAAGATTCAAGCGAAGATCAACGACAGAATCGCGGAAAATCCAGGAGTTGTACAAACATTAAAAAACGAAGATCTTTCGAGATGAACTTAGGTCGAACACTTCAAATTCAAAGATCGCTTACTTGATTACCAAGTACCAAACCCTAGTCAGCGCCTATAAAAGGAAAATTGAAAGAAAAGAATAGAGAGCTCGATTGGAAACCAGTTCGTGAAGTCCAGCCATCGCCACTTTAGTATTAGTTTTGAGAATTCTTGTTCTTTAGTATTTTTGTTAGTGAGACTCTTTATTACTTGCTTGTTATCGTTTTGAGTTTCAAACTAATATTATTGTTTCTTTCAAACTTATTTAGTAAATTCTATTTTCACCATGTCATATGTTTTGATCACTATTATTTCCATCTTTTTAAGTTGAACATGAACTAATTTCACTTAGACGAAAGTTAAGGGAAAAATGGGTTGTAGAAGCATGTATTAGGGGTACAAGGGAGTTGTTAAATGCTACATGATAAGTTAGGATTGAATTTATAAAAGTGTCGATTGGTCGTCCACACAGTTCGTTAGTTGCTGCTTCAAGAGAAGAAATAACTTAGGTTTAATTTATATGTTCGTTAGGTTACATGAGGTTTCTCATGCACTTAGGAAGAGTTTAGAGATAAATGTTCAACTAATGCATGCAACGTATTATTTTAAAGTTGCGTTAACTTGTGGTGAGAGTCGGAATCAGTGTGAACAAATGTGAAAGAAAACGTTTTGATTCAGTGAAGTATGATATTTACTACTCACCATTCGCTATCCCTATGAATGTTTGACGTTTTCCCTAATTACCTTAACTGGAGCCTTATTCCTCTACCTATATTTAAACCGTTTAATCCTTTTATTTGAATTAAATGCGAAGGACCTTACACAACCACCAACCATATCGCTTTAACTTTTTCATTGGTTCCTAAGTTAATACTATTGATCATAAATCGTAAAATCCCTATGAAGAATAATATAAAAATGCTTATACCTTGACTGTTGACTACGTATACTTATGCAATGTTGGTTTCAATTCTATTCATTAATTTAGTCATGCATAATCTACATCAACAAGATTAAAGATAAACTGAATTAATTTTTGGATGATATAAATTGAATTAGTTAAGGGCTGAATTGCTTCATTAAGAGTGGTTTGAGAGTTAGTTGTAACTAACTCTTAAAGCTTACTCTTCAAATCTCCACCTTGAATAATTCAGAACACATCTTCACTAGCAAGCCCTTTAACCTATTCTTTATCCTTTTCAAGCAGTTTGAACCTGACCACTTCAAGGCATTGTTCGAATTTGGTTCTGGGAACAACTTTAGCTATCATATCAGTAGCGTTGTGCGAGGTATGTACTTTAGCACTTTTATTTTGCCTTCTTCTATTTGTTCCCTTATGAAGTGATACCTTATGTCCATATGTTTGGTTTAACCGTGAAACAAATAGAATACACTTTGATTATCACAATAGATTTTTACCTTAGGTGGGATAGTTCCTCGATCACTTAGCAAGCCCTTTAGCCATAACCATTCCTAGATTGCCTATATGAGTGTAATGAATTAGGCCTCTATAGTTGATAAGGCTACAACTAATTGAAGTGTAGCCTTCCACGTGATGAGATTGTATCCAAAGAGAAATATATAGCCTTTTAGATATCTTATTTTGTCAATGTTTAATGCATAATCTAAATCTTCAAAATCATAGAGCTCATTAGAATGTAAATTTGTATATTTATACACAAGTTTAGAATCCTAAGTTTCATTTAACTATCTCATTGCCCATTTTGTAGAATCCTTGTGAGTTATATCAGGGTTAGCCATGTATCTGCTTACCAAACTAACTGAGTAAGATAGATCTGGTCTAGTAGCTATCATTAGGCACATAAAGTAGCCTACAACTTGAGCTTTTGACATGTAAGCAATGTATAGATGGTCCTCTTCATCTAGGTTTAAGTACTTTATAGCATTAACTTCTTTAACTAGTAGACATCATTCTTTTAATTCTATCTCTATTAATTTCTAGGATTCTTGTTTACTCACCTAGGTCTTTCATCTTGAATTCTCTTTAACAAATTCTATATCATATTTAGTTTTACCAGGTAGAAACATGTCATCTACATACAAGAGTAGATACATAGAAGAACTAAAGTTCTTTTTATAAATGTAGACACAACTAACAAAAGAGCTTTTGTTGACGCCAAGTTTCTTTATGTATGAATCAAATCTATTATACCAACATTTAGGGGATTACTAAAGGCCATATATTAATTTATTTAAAAGACAGACATACTTCTCTTTTCTTCATACCTTGTAGGTTTTGTCATATAGATAGTTTCAGGTAGAGTACCATATAGGAGTGTTATTTTCACATCAAGTTGGTCTAATCCTAGGTTATCTAAAGCAACTAGGATCAGGAGAAACCTTATTGATTTGTGCTTTACAACATGAGAGAAAATGTCATTGAAGTCAATCCCCTCCCTCTAAGTAGAACCTTTAGCCACCAATCTAGCCTTAAACCTAGGTTCTTCTACTCCTTTTATTCCTTCTTTATGCTTGTAGACCCATTTACACGTTATTATCTTGCATCCCTTTGGTAGGTCATCAAGTTTCCATGTGTCATTCACCGTTAGAGAATTCATCTTTTCATTCATAATCTCTATCCATTTAGGGGTCTGAGGACTATTGGCTGCCGATCCGGGTGCTAATATATTCGTACAGTAATTAATTTAGGATTAAACTTATCACTAAGTATGCCTCGGGATCACTTACGCGCAAGTATACGCGGTCGGACTGAAGTAAGTAATAAGCATATAATTTTATCGATCTCACAGGGAATTTGTAGCACATCGACATAAGTCAAAGGTCGAATGTAAAAAACAAGAATGGATTTAAAAGGTTGTTGTTTTGTTCTGGAATAATAAATAAATCTATGCTAATGTTAATGCTTTAAATCAACTAGGTTAAAGAAAAAATATGCATGCATTGCTTGGTGAAACAGAAATCATACTTCCCTTACAAACAAATACTTCTGCATTTGATGGTGCAGAATCCAGCTTCTGCTGCGATTCTACACAAATAGGCTAAGAGCTTCGTATGCGCTAGCGGGATTAACCTTAATCCCCATTAATGATGCAAAAGACTTTGCACCAGACTAAACGTAACCTGCTGGGTCTTTCGCCAGGTTCCTCTTCCGAGTAAGTTGGAAGCTAGCATGCGTGGGTAGCTAGACGACGCATGCTTAATGAATAAACAACATTATAAAATCTTTCACCTGCATTCATATTTTACTCGATACCCTAAGTTAACTTGAAATGCCTAATTCTAACTAATTAACTAATAAAAAGACGTTTGCATTATAATTCAATTTAAAGCAAGTTAAGTTGTCATGAGAAAATTAACACATACTAAACTTCAACTTCAAGTCCCCTTCCGGAGTACTTAACTGCAATCTACCGATACATTGCCCGTAGATTTACTTTTAAGTGCAAGCATTGCGTATGCAACTAGTGAGATGGTTATCCCTAACTCCCCTCTAAAATACTTAAGACTAAGTATTGCTTAGTGATTGCGGTGAGTTTAAGCCCTTAACATTCCCTTTTTCAAGGCAAATGCCAAGCACTCGCGAGTGGACAATCAATCGACCCGCGATAAATAAATTTGACCTCTGTTCTTTTTATTTTTCCC
Organism: Sechiopsis laciniata; assembly: GCA_037833695.1. Taxonomy (NCBI): domain Eukaryota; kingdom Viridiplantae; phylum Streptophyta; class Magnoliopsida; order Cucurbitales; family Cucurbitaceae; genus Sechiopsis; species Sechiopsis laciniata. Next base: position 7,912 of record JBBMKA010020068.1, on the reverse strand, counting down.
CATTTACTTGACATTTAAATTAGACGATAACACTACATGGTTCTCCTAACGTTGCTTCTTAATGTTAAAGCTAATCATAAGTTGCTTACAAGAGATCAAATCTAAAACAAAGAATTCATAGAATTAACTTTAAGAAAGTGTTACAAAATACTCTTATGAAATGCGATAAAACAACGTATGAAATATGAAATGCAAACTACAATCTATTACATGATAAAGTAACTATCCATGGAGTTGATAGAATTGCCAACATTGTTGCCAACGAAGTCTTCTTTTAACAAACATCACATGGTACTGAGTTCTTCCAAGACTACAGATGAACAGAATCTGACGAGATCTCCCAAGAGACCTTAGCGTCTAGTACGCCCATCAACGGTAGTATCCTCTCCGAACGAGCACACCTTCTTCTTCGATTTTTTTCACAATTTATAGAGTCTGAGGTTTCTTGCTGACCACGTACAATCCTTGCGCAGATCTTTTGTCTAGAATATTCATTTGATGATTCTTTTCTTCTCGGTTCTATTGATTCCGTAATTCGATTGACGTTCAGCCTTTCTTTTTCTGTTCTTTTGACTAGTCCACTTTAGTCTTCTTCCGTATCCGTAGTGCTTTTCTGTGAATTTAAACACGTCGGCGAGTTCTAAGTAGTAAACACAGTTTTCGTGCTTATGCGCGCGTTTTACCTCTAAAAACTGCATTATTCTTAAACTCCTAGTATGCACATGTTGTATGCGTGATAAATGCGAATGTAGTCATTAACTATCCATTTTATGTTGTTTGCTCACTTACTAATGAATAGAATGCAGAGTTTAGGAAGCATAAATAGTGTTATTATTTAGCGCTATCAAACCTTCAAACTTGAATATTGCTCGCCTCGAGCAATTCGAAATACCACGGGGAATGCAAAAATAAGAAAGATGCTAAATTCTCATTTACCACTAAGTCACTATGCAATCCATTAGTCCTGATTCTTCTTCTAATTAAAATATGAGATAATTTATTTGTACCTAGGGCCCCGATGTAAACTAGTCTACTTCTTTTATTAGCTCTAGCTTCCCCCATTTTCGACTGGGAGATTGGACATCCTAAGCGTTAATGCCTACGACTACAAAGCATCTTAATCAACTTCTTGATTCTCCTAAGTTTGTCCAAAATATCTTAGTCAGAGCTGTTAGTTAGGTCTCATTGATCCCTTGAGGACTACGCTTAATGCGTTCCTGCTTAGGTTGTACTCATGTCAACAATCTGTTCTTAAGATGTTTCTGTTTGAGCATAAAACAGACCACTTAAGCAAATGAAGGTTTAGCTTGCGCTAATGATGGTCAGTGGAGTAATGGGAATCCTATGGCTTATACCCGCTTTTATTGTTTACATCTTTGCCCTCAATGTTTTGATCTTTATTTTCTATTTTTTTTTTCAAAGCTGCTCTCGATCACTCTTTCTTTTTAGCATTAAGCTCCTCAGGTAGCTCTCACCCCCAAACTTAAAGGCTTCATTGTTCTTAAGGAAGGTGAGGCTTAGTTCCCCCAAACTTAATTGAATCTTAAACTTTACTTCCTTGCCTTGGGCTTTCAGAATTATCCCTCAGGACATTAATTCTCTTTTCCTACTTATAGCATCCATTATTGCTAATACCTCACTGTCCTAGTAAACTCGCTTTTCTGGTACTACTAATCTACCTAAGTTTCTTTTAGTTTGTAAAATAGTGACCAATGGATTGCACAACTCCGAAGTAGTAAAGTATGCGAATAATGGAATTACTTATGCATGCTTAATAATTGGCAAGGAAGTATGAAGTCATGCGGTTAAAGTTAAAAAATTAATGCGTGTTACCAAAATGTAGACAAATGCTTCCTTTAATTTGCAGAGTCAGCGCCTTCATCAGGCAAATTTCGTTCTTCTGACTCAGAGGGTGGTATCCAGTCCTGAAGTACTTCTATTGGGGAAGGCAGGAGCTGAAACTGTGGGTTCCTTTGTTAGAGTTCAATTCTGATGTCCCGATCCCTCCGTTGCATATATGTCTAAGGGATGCGCGTCTGTTGCATGAAGTGCAACACTTGGTTTTGAAACTCCTCGTTCCTTTTCTGGACCGCACTTACGAGACTTATCAGTTTTCGTGTTGTATCAGGATAAATTATTTCGGGAGTGCTCTACGTAAGCATGCCCGCATATTAGCTAGCGGTGGAGTTGGCTGTCTCTTTTCTAGTGGTGGCGACAGAAGACTAGTGCTTGCTGGACTTATCGACGGAGGTTGTTCCAACACAATTGGAGGTATCTACTGCAACCTCTGTGCAGGCTGTTTCGCAGGTTCATGCTGGTTTTCCCTTTCATCACCTGAACAGTAGTCTGCTTTTCGGAAACCCTGGCATCTTCTTCCATTCTCTTTTTTTTCTTTGGCGGAGGATAGACTTCAACTTCAAGCTCATCTTCAGTGCTTAAGCTTTGTGGATGATTAACCGTCTCTTGGGCTGCACTTCATCCTCAATAATGTGCCTAATATCAATTGTCAGCCCTGCACAATTAGCATACATTAGCAACATACGTGTCTGCGACAGTGTGGTGTCATGTGTTGTAGGCATGAGGCTGGTTTTAATGAAGTTGTTCCAGTGATGCCCTTGAAGTGGTAATACGAGATTTACTTATTTTTCTCCCATTTCGTGTCTGGCATGGCTACAATGCGTAGACAGGCTTTTAATTCTTCTGTAGTGGGTTTTTTTATCAGTCGATCATACTGTGCCTCCTCATATCCATGGAATCCAAACATCTCGTTCCATGTCTCTGCACCCCAATTAATGTGCTTGCCCATAACTGTAGTGCTGGAACTTGTGTCTCTAATTCTATTGGCGTAGAATTCTTGTACCCATTTGAGGTTGGCATCACTGTTTGGTCTGCAGAACTCATCCCATGCTCTCATTGTGATGGTTTCTTGAATATCCTGGCTCAATGTAATATTGGCAAACCCCTGCTCTTGCCAGAATTCCTTATTTACTGGTTCCGCTACCACCTCTTTGCTTGTACTACTTACTCGCCTTACTCTTACTGGTGGTGGTTGGTTGCTTTCTCTCGAAGGCTCAACAATACCCTTGCCCTTATCCTTCTGTGTTAATTTCACAACATACCTAACTTCTACCAGTTTATTTTTCTTCAACCCAGCATTGGTTTCCTTTTTTTTCTTCTTTCAAGCGTCTAACTAGCTCGGCATCTTTCTCTTCCTGTGCATGCCGAGCCTCTGCTTCATCTTCTTCTATTTTCTTGGCCAGTTCAGTAACTCTCATTACCTCATCACCCGTGCCTTCGTCTATGGACATGTCCGTGATAGCCATCACCTCTACCCTTACGGGTTCAGTACTTTCTTATGGTTGCATGTCTTAGTCCCCCGCTAAAGAACCTTCAACAGTCAAGGTAGACCCTTCTGGTACCTTATTGACCGTTGTACAGATTTTTTGCCCTAAATCGATGATTTTCACCACGGTGAGTTTCGAAGTCGTTTGAACTTCCGAGGTTCCTTACGCAGCAAGTTGATCAGATACGACTTGCCCCATGGTGGTTTCGGTAGCTTGAACTTCAGCGAGATTGTTGCTTGATGCCATCGCTTCAATTCCTGCAATTACTAGCTCGCAGAAATTCATTTGCAAATAGAAATGGTTTGCTCGAATGTTAGTGTTTCACAGAGAAATTCGAATAAAGCGTAACGAAATTGACAGAAAGTAATTTTTTTATAGTCGCGCTGAAAATCGTAATGGGCTAGTGAAAGTACGTTATTACCCTAATTGAATGTCGCCTGCCAACTGTAGATTATTACCATTGCGTGCCGACTCTCGAGTTTCACCCTGTCACTTCTAAATATGATTTTAATCGAAGAGATTTTTTTTTATTGAAAGAGAAATAAAAAATTACTAATCCTATATTAAGTCTTAAAAAGTAATTAAACATAGAGTCTTCAAAGTAAGAGATGTGTATGAATTAATTCAAATCGCATTGTTATCTAAAATTTTTCCAATCATTGTGCTTCTTGCTTAGCAAGGCAGTGATTTTCATCACTAAGATTTCGTATTCCAGGAATGCATTTTCGCTTTCCATACCTTTAATTAAACATTGGAGTGCTTGGAGGCGATAGCATGATACTCTTTACCTGACATTACTGACCATGAGATTCCGTTGCTAATATAATGTTTAGTAACCAATTCAAAGTCAACTTATGCTAAGTGTAGCTCAAAATCACTTGCACGCAAGTATACGCGGTCGGATATTGCAGCAAGTAATAAGTATATAAATTTTATCGATCCCACAGAAATTGATGTCTAAAGCTAAAATTATTAGGATAAGAGTTATGCAGAAAAGTAAAGCATGATTTGGATAAGTTATTGTAATTTGTTTTGAATATGAATGCAGAAATAAATATAATGCTAAGACTAAAATAAATATGATGCAACGAGAATTGATAACTAACAATCCTAGAAGATACCACGCATGCGGACCAGTCAAAGAGATTCTTGCTTCCCTAACAAATAAGTACTTCTCATTACTTAATCTATTGTATCGCAATCACTTCTAGTCTAAATTTGCCCAACATATTCTGTCAAGACTTTTATTTAAGCCCTAATATCCCTCGAGGAGTTTTTTGCTATGCTATTCGCATTCCTCTTAGGTTGCACTCGTAGCTATAATTTTATAGTTCTTAGAATGACTTGTTTGAGCATCAAATAATTCATCTAGGCAAAAGAATTTCAAGCTTGCATTTTTCCATAGACAGCGGAATACTTAAGGATCCTAAGGCTTATTCACACTTTTTCGTCTTTTATTTTACCCCGAATATGTTGATCTTTTTTTTTTAATTTTCTCGGTCGTCCCTCACCCCCAAACTTAAAATCTTTATTGCCCTCAATGAAGGTGAGGCTTTAGTTCCCCCAAACTTAGCTATTATTGTGATTGCTCTACTCTATCTCAAGCTCTAAGACTTCCTTGTGAATTTTTTATTCTTTCTATCGTTCATGATAAGGACTATTCTACTGCTAGTTTTGAATCTAAGGGAATTTAATAATTCTTCTAATTGAATTTACGTTTTTAGCTAAATTTAGTTTTACGATATCATGCTTAGTTAAACTTTCAAAGGAAAATTGCTGAATTTTTTATAACAATTTAAAAGGAAATAAAACAAATTACATCCTAGAATGAAATGCATGTTCCTATCAAAGTAAAGCTGCGACTACTCATGAAATGAATGCAGAAGATAAATAGAATCTTTAAAATATTGAAAATAGTGGGACTTCCATCTAAGTTGTTGCATCGTCGTCGCCTAGCTTTCCTTTGTCTTGCTCCGAATTCAATATTTATTTTGGAAATTAAGGCCATTCGGAGTAATCTTTAAGTGCTACCGCAGCTTTCAAAATTAGCTCGTCCCTTGCATTTTTATACTCCCAGAAATAATGCGAATTTCTGAATAGCATCTCAAATTATTTAACCAGAATATCCATGTTCATGCACGCCTCGAACTGCTCTCTCTTTTTCTTCCCCATTCACCTTCCATAATTTCCACAAGCTTTGTATGAATCCTTAATAACATGTATGTTGCTCTTGGTTAACTCCTTACTCCATACACAATCACGTAATGATATGCGGATAGAACATCTTCCTGCGATTAGCCAAAGCCCATCGCTGAATCTGTCCCTCCATTACCTTCCCCAAATTAATACGCAGTCCACTTTTGATGACAAAGAGCAGTAATGCTTGTTCCCTGCTAACTACCTTCACATTTGACGATGGAATAATCATGTTCTTGATGAATATAATCTAACTTTTCAATTCTGGCTTAACGCAATACATTGGGAACGATCACTAGTTTTTCCATTTAGCCTTCTCTATTCCAATAGTCTTTACACAATCCTGCAATTGCGTTTTAGTTGGCTTCCTTAATAGCTTTTGTCCTTCGGTTCCATTGTCTTTGAGAACACAGAAAGCTTTGTTTAAGGCCGCAGACCTACAATCTATCATTTGCCCTTCGACCCGAGAAAAAAAATTTCCTTTCCTTGTTCAGGTTTGCATAAAACTGGTGAACCCAATCCTGCCTTGCATCCGTCGTCGGCATGGCTAAACTTGTCCACCCTAGGCTATCGACCGCGTGTAATGTAGCTTCTACCATGAATGCCTCGGGCCAACCTCGATCTTGCCAAAACCTCTTACTAACCAATGTTGCATACTTATCCTCAACTAGTGCCTCTGTGCCCTTATCACCACTGCTTTCAACTACCTTACCATTTCGAGGTAAAGTGCTGGTTGATACCATTTGAAGAGAACACGCAGAGTTTCTGAATTTTCAAGGTTGTGACTGAATTGTGGTGGTCGATTCATCTGTACACAAGGTTTTTATAGAATTTGTAAAGATTTTCAAAAATCCTCGTGCAAGGAAATAATCACAAAAGGAAAAACTAGAATTCTACACTTTTAATTTCAATATTCGAACCAATTCCTTTTTAAACTACTAAAATTCAAAATGCAATAAAAAAAAATGAAAAAGGAAAATTGTAAATATCGAAAAACTTTCTATTCTAATAAAGTTCCATAATTGCACAAAGTTAGAGATACCGAATTTTTGCATTCCAGGAATTCTGCTGAGCAGATCTGGGCAGAACCTTTGCGCTAATTCAATCTGGCATAATTCATCCGTCCTTGGGCCATTTAAAAATTGTTGGGGTGAAGCCATCTTTGATCGCCTTTTCTTGCCTTTCTTCACCATGTGCCTTGATGCGTAGACTTTCTATCAATCTAAGCATTGATAGGGTGCAGAATTTTGAGTTGGAGCTCAATTGAATTGTCCAAGTGTCGCTTTCTCGACTAATCAATTCTTGCGATACGTCTACTTCTGATAACGAGAAAATCTCAGTACCATTACTTGTGGGCTATGATCTTCAGCGCTATAACTATCTTTCTGTTAAATAATCGATTCTGCATCTCCCCCTTCGGTTTGATGTAGAACCTCATTAGTTGGCTCTGTAGGTTCATTAGCTTCCATGCACTCTTGTTGAAGATTTTCATCTTCGTTTTTGCTTTCATCACTTAAGTTTTACTCAGTATCAACATCAAAACTTCTTTCGTCTTTTATCACAACGCATTCTATTTCGTCAGCCTCAGGATTGGCAGGGGTGGCAAACCTCGCCCATGCTTCCTCCTGCTGCTGAAAACGTCTCCTTTGTTCTCTGTCTTTTTCTGCTGCAAGTTGTAATTCCTTGGCTTCTATTGCTCTTGTGATTGTGGCCAGCCAAAAATCATCCCATGAGAGTTCCTTCTCGCTAAAAAGATCCATCGTTGTTGCCCCATTAAGTACGCCGGCCTCTAAATATGTCTCTTCTACTCTTATACTACTTGCTGCAAGTTCTAGTGCTAGTTTTTTCAGAGATTTTTTATGCTCATTGTTGGACTGTTGAGGTTCTAATATAATACCATTGTCTCTCATCCATTGTCTTCGTCTTAGCTGCTCTTTTTCTTCCGTAGTTGTGTCCTCTAGAGACTGGCCATGAGTATACACTGAACGCCTAGGTTCATGACTCATAGTATCCCATGCATGTCCCATGCTACTGCGATCTCCTTGCAGATCGAAATGATGCTGATAGATGCTTCTACGATATCCCCCAAACTGCGACTGATAATCCCAGTTGGACTTCATTGAACAGAATTATGTTGTGTTGATCTCCTCCGTATAGCCTTATTGCTGAAATTTGTATGCCTACTGTGAAATGTTATTATGCTTCCATTGTTGATTCGCAAAATGATTGAATGCCATTTTATATGCTCGTGCTTGTGATAGTATATTGTTGTGGGACTTTTTTCCCAATTGGTTATTGATAACTCTCAAGTAGTGAGAGTTAAAATAGCTTAAATTAAGAGACTTTATGAAGAAAATGATAAGTTGATATTA
>JBBMKA010020057.1:0-28998 GCA_037833695.1 Sechiopsis laciniata | reverse complement strand
TTCTTGAATTATGCTATGGTTGATTCCAAACTTATTGTGAATCAAGTGCAAGATTTTCAGTTGATCATTCATGGCATTCTTGCGGAAGGAATGGTTATAAGTGAATCTTTTCAAGTGGCTGCTATTATTGAAAAGCTACCCCCTGACTGGAATGACTTTAAAAACTACCTTAAGCATAAGAAGAAGGAAATGACAGTGGAAGATCTAATTGTTAAACTTCGAATTGAAGAAGATAATCGAGGTAATTCGAAAAAGTTCAATAAAGATGCTTATGTTGCCAAGGCAAACGTGGTGGAGACAAAGAGGGACTTCAAAGGAAAATAGCCTCATACTGGGGTTGAAGATGGGACCAAAAGGCGGTGTTTTCAAGAAATAAAAGTTTCAAGGAAAGTGCTTCAACTGCAACAGGATGGGGCACAAATCTTCTGACTGTAGACTTCCGAAGAAAGTCAAGAAAAATGAGGCTAATGTTGTGGATGAAGCATCTGATATAGACCTCGTTGCAGTGATTTCTGAAGTCAACATGATTGACTCAAATCTAAGAGAATGGTGGCTAGATACTGGTGCCACAAGACATGTTTGTTGTAACAAGGACTCTTTTGCTGATTTACGTCTTTGTGAAAATGGAGAGAAGCTCTATATGGGCAATTCTGCACTTCAAAGATCAAGAGATCTAGAACTGTGATTCTGAAGATGACTTCTGGAAAGGAACTAAAGCTTCAGAATGTATTGTATTTACCTGACATACGGAAGAACCTTGTCTCTGGAACACTTCTGAGCTTGCATGGATTTAGAATGGTTTTTTAGGCTCAGAAAGTTGTTTTGTCTAAAGAGGGAATGTTTGTGGGAAAGGGATATGTATTGAATGGCATGTGGAAATTCAATACTATCTCTGTAAAATCCAAAGCAAAAGCTTTATTTATTAATGAGAAAGCTTCTACTTCTGTTTATATGCTTGAGTTTTTTAACTTATGGCATGGTAGGCTTGGACATGTTAATTATAATACAATGCGTAGATTAATTAACTTAGATCACATTCCTGCATTTCGCATTGATCATAAACATAAATGTGAAATATGTGTTGAGGCAAAACAAACAAGATGTTCATTCCAAACAGTTCAACGAAATACAAAACCACTTGATCTAATACATAGTGATGTATGTGATTTAAAATTTGTACAAACTAGAGGGGGAAATAAATATTTTATTACCTTTATAGACGATAGTACAAAATATTGCTATGTATATTTGTTTAAAGGCAAAGACGAAGCTATAGAGAAATTTACTCTCTTTAAGCAGGAAGTTGAAAACCAACTTAATAAAAAGATTAAGACAGTTAGAAGTGATCGTGGTGGTGAATATGTCGAACCATTTGGTGAATTCTGTGCACAACATGGAATTGTCCATGAAGTGATACCACCATACTCTCCCCAATCAAATGGAGTAGCAGAACGTAAATATCGAACTCTAAAAGAGATGATGAATGCAATGCTAGTTAGCTCTGGGTTATCATAGAACATGTGGGGGGAAGCTGTTCTATTAGTCAATTACCTTTTAAATAAGGTTCCCCACAAGGATGAACAAAAAACACGATATGAGTTGTGGAAGGGAAGAAAACCTTCTTACAATTACCTCAAAGTGTGGGGGTGTCTCGCAAAGGTAAAAACTCTTTTACCAAAGTAGGTAAAAATATGTCCTAAAACAGTGGGCTGTATTTTTATTGGTTATGCTAAGAATAGTAATGCATATCGGTTCCTTGTGCATCATTCAAAAATTCCTGATATACACAAGAACACGATAATTGAGTCAAATAATGCTACATTCTTTGAAGCAATGTTCCCCTGCAATACAAGGGAAACTAGGCCGAGTTCTTCAAACCAGGCATTAGAGACTATTGCAGAAAATAGTCAAGACGATGAGCCAGAGGTTGAAGAGGAGAAAGAACCTAGACGGAGCAAACGGGCAAGGGTAGAAAAATCTTTTAGTTCTGATTTTCTAACATATAGCATCACTGTAAGTTTGAACCTCAAACTTACAGTGATGCTATACGCTCAACGGAACACTCTTTGTGGAAAGATGCCATTAAAAGTGAAATTGATTCCATTATGCAAAACCATACGTGGGAATTAGTAGATCTTCCTTCGAGAATTAAACCACTAAATTCTAAATGCATTTTCAAATGGAAAATGGAAACCGATAGAACAATTGATAAGTACAAAGCCAAATTGGTTATAAAAGGTTATAAACAAAAGGAAGGTTTTGATTACTTTTGACACGTTTTCTCCTGTAAGTAGAATAACGTCCATAAGAATGATACTTGCTATTGCCGCTATACGAAATCTAGAAGTACATCAAATGGATGTTAAGACAGCTTTTCTTAATGGAGAACTGGATGAAGAAATCTACATGGAACAACCTGATGGTTTTGTAACTCCAGAACAAGAAAAGAAAGTCTGTAAACTGGTAAAGTCCTTGTATGGACTTAAGCAAGCACCTAATTAGTGGCATGAAAAGTTTGACAATGTCATGTTGACAAATGATTTTAATATCAACGAATGTGACAAATGTGTATATGTCAAGACTACAAATAATGGTTATGTAATAATGTGTTTATATGTTGATGACATACTCATAGTTGGTAGTATCGCTGAAATGGTAAAATGTACCAAAGATATGTTGAACTCAAGATCTGGCATGAAAGACATGGGACAAGCAGATGTGATTTTGGATATCCAAATCAAACGTTATCTGATGGTCTTATATTAACACAACCACATTATGTTGATAAGATTCTTGAGAAATTCAACGAAGATGATTCCGGTAAGGCCGGAAATCCAATTGATCCGAGTCAACACCTGACTAAAAACAAAGGTGAAGGTGTTGAACAAGTTGAATATGCAAGAGTCATAGACAGTCTAATGTACCTTATGAGTTACACACGTCCTGATATTACTTTCACTGTGAGTAGTTTAAGCAGATTTACTAGTAATCCTAGAAATGATCATAAGGGTACTAAGATATCTGCGATATACTCGCGATTATGGACTGCACTATTCTAGAGATCCTGCTGTTTTAGAAGGATTTTCATATGCTAGTTGGATTTCTGACATCCAAGATTCTAAAGGCACAAGTGGATATGTGTTCACCTTAGGAGGTGGAGGTGTGTCCTGGAAATCCTCGAGACAAACAATCATAACCGACCATGGAATTTGATTTTGTAGCTTTGGATAAAGCTGAAGAGGAAGCTGAATGGCTTCGAAATTTTTTAGAGGATATTCCAGAATGGCCTAAACCTGTGCCCACAATATGTATATATTGTGATAATCAAGCAACGATTGGAAGAGCACGAAACATGATGTATAACGGTAAGTCGAGACACATGCATCGTCGACACAATACTATTAGACAACTGATCTCATCTGGAGTTATCTCTACTGATTTTGTGAGATCAAAAGTTAACATTGCGGATCCACTTACTAAAGCTTTGAATCGAGATCAAGTTGATAAAACATAAAAAAGAAATGGGACTAAAGCCATGAGATTAAAAGGCGTTATGTAAAGGAAAACCTAACCTGGTTGACTGGAGATCCCAAGATCTAGGTTTAATAGGACAACCTACTTACATGGACCTTATCGTTGTCACTATGGGGGTATACTTCCAGTCCATTCTTATGATGTAAACAGTGATAAAAACGGGAAAAAGGTTAAGCTACAAAGATCAATGTGCGTAAGGATAAACCACATTAATCTAGATACACTTTTAATGATTGTATGTGTGTAACAGTGAACTGAACAACATAAATCACCTATGTGAGAGAGAAGTGGGGTTGCTTTGAAGGAAACTATTGGGGCATAGTCGTCTAAAGATCTCGCAGAACCAGGAGATGTTCATGACCAGAATGGACATAACCATGAGAACCAAACAAAGTGTGTTAGTGCGATATTTGTGTGGGGTATATCATCGTTTACACAAACGGCAGAACAGTTCAAGGACATCACGTCTACTGGTCAATCAGTAAAGTAAATATACTTTCACAAGGGAAGGTTGAAGGCTCATAGTCCACCTATCCAATGCAGATATCTAATGAAGATTCTATCAACATATCAAGTCAGTGTTTTGAAATTTAAATTTTCATTCATGTGGGGGATTGTTGGAAAAATGTAAACTTAAATTTTCTTCTGAAACTGTAAATGTTACAGTTTCTCTTTTGAAACTGTAAATATTACAGTTTCTCTTTTGAAACAGTTAACGTTATAGTTTCCTCCCATTAATATTTTGAAACCGAAATCGTAACACTTTCCTCCCATTATTCTTTCTAAACGTTCCATGATTTTTTCAGCTATAAAAAACACTACGTCTTCTTCATTCTACAATAAAAAAAAAATAAATAAAAAAAAAAAAAACATACATTTGCTTCCAAATCTTCTCTGGTGATAGAGTTCTTCACAGTTTTTTTTTTTTTTTTAAGTTCGCCTGTCTTCAATCCTTGTGCTACGGATTAAAGACGAAGCTGTTGTATCCTGGGAGGTTGTCATCAATTCATTCTCTAAGTACGCTGGGAGGAGACGGTGAATCAACTTCAAGGAAACTGACTACATGCCTCAGCTTTCTTATCGGTTATTTCTTTTATTTTATTAAATACGCTCTGTTTGATTTAATTTTATCTCGATTTAATCTTTTATCATTAAAGTTATTATATTCGATTGCTATTATTAACAACAATTTGAATGAAAACAAAAGCTATACAACTTTTTTTTTAATCTAAATTTAAATATAACTATAACGAACTATACAACCAACTACATAGGTGCATGAATACATCTGATTTTTTTTAATAAAAACTTGAAATTAAAAAGATGACAAAGGTAAAATATCATTAGCAGATATTCTCAACACCTTCAAACTCAATCAAAAGAGTTGGTGGCGTGTTGATTTAATTGACTAATTGTAATTAAATTCAATTCCACAGTCATAAATTCGATTTTAAAACAATCTCATAGAGTTTTGCTTTGAAAAGAATTTACTTCATACCTATAAACTCTTGTCAATTCAATAAATTAAAACGTGAAATTTTTTTTTAACAATAAATTTTCAAAGGGGTATAATTTAACCTTTTCATAGGTAATTCAGAACCATTTTAACTAGAGTTCATTTCAAATTAAATGAAAATCTCTCTCATTCTGACACATATATATAATATGGGAATTTGAATTAGTGACTCTCTCATTTATGGGTTATACTAACTTTGCTCAATTATTCTTCTTGTTGGCGAAATATTACAAACATGTAAGAGTTAGGCATAACTATTTCAAAATGGAATCCTACCCATTAAATTGACTATTTCAAAATGTAATCCTACCCGATTGTCTAAGTTCTCTTATTAATTTAAGGTTTAAATTAATAAAAATATTAGTTGAATGTTTACGAAAATCTACAAAGTTTATCTATGATTGTTTTTTTTTTTTTTTAATTTAAAAAAAAGATTTATTAAAAATTGCAAAAAAAAAAAGGGAAAAGAAAAAAGAAAAAAAAAAGATAATAAGTTTGGTCAATTAAAATTTAAAAGTTATTGAATTGATCTCTAAATTTTTAATAAAATTTACAGATTTCTGAACTTCTGATTTGTGAATATATAAATTCATAAAGCTTAAAAGGTGTTTAGTAAATCACTAAAATTTGTCGTTCAAAAAATCAAATGAGGTTACTTTTTAGTCCATAATTAAATTAAAAGTTTAAACAACCATCATAGGTAATTTAATGATCAAAAGAACATTAAAAAATAAATAATAAAAACTTGTAGATTTAATCTATAAAAATCACCTATTTAAAATTAATTTCTTAAAAAAAATTAAAGTTTAAAAACTTATTAAACTAACAATGAATGTCCAAACCGAATGGGTCGGTAGCAATTGGTTATCTGGTTTGGTGTTAATCCATTTCCACTCCACGGTCACAATTTGATCCCTAGAATCCGTATTTATAATTCTTTTTCTCCCAACTTGTACTCAAAAAAAAAAAAAACAATGAATGTCCAAAAGACCTATAAAAGACATTTCTCTACACCATCTGTAAAGTTCATGGACAAAATTTATAAATTAACAAAACAATTAAAAAAATTATCAAAACAATTTACTAATTTATAAATATGACTTTTAATAAACCAATAAGTATGATTTATAAAGTGGATACCAAAACGACAAATCATTATATGGGCCATAAACTCTTAAAAAGATTGGAAAAATGTTTAAAACAATTTCAAAAAGCTTATTCAAAAGCAAGAAGTCAGTGAACAAACATATATAATAACTACATAAATATCTTATTTGAAAATCAATTACATAAATATGTACATTAACAAAACATTTAAAGTTAAATCTATGGGCAACAAGTTAGATAGTAGACATACAAATGTAATTGAAAATGAAGTACTGGGTGATTTTAAGAAGAAAGAAAAAAGCAATTATCCCATCAATCAACTTATCAAAGTTTATAAAGTTGTGAAATACAGTCAACATTCCATCTCGAATGACATTAGATATAAAGGTTCCACTGCCTAACGGAACGGAATTAACATTGTAATATGGAGCTTTATCAACCTAAAGGGTCCCATTAGAGTAATGGAGAGTGTAGCAATCCGACCAATTCAGTGATGAAAGTATAATGTGATAAATTTTTCTTTAGCGATCCATCTTTAAATTAAAATGAAATATCAAAATCAGTTAAAGTTTATACAATCATAAATTCTTATATATTTTTTTAAAAGAAAAATAGATACATTAATCATAATGTTGTGCTTTACCTCTCGTTAAAAAAAAAAATTATTTTCATTTAATTAATTTTGTCTGAATATGTCGTGCACTTAATCATCTAGGTCCTTCCATTGTTAGAATTCCTTCTCCTTTGCCTCCATTTTCTTCCAATTGGCCTAGTAAAATACACATTTCTCGGTGTTAAAGCGTATGACTCCAAAACAATTCAATCAACCCCTAGATCATCCTAAGTTTGTCCAAAACATTTTGTCCGAGACTATTTATTTAGGCCTCAAATCCCTCGAGGATTTCTGCTGTGCATTCCGCATTCTTACTCAAGTTGCACTCATCCACAATCCTATAGTTCTCAGCATGGTTCACTTTAGCATAAAACGTTCCACCTTAGCAATGGAATGTCTCAAGCTTGCGCTTTAGGTGGACAGGAGATAAGTACTTCGGGATTCCTACAGCTATTCGCTGTTTTGTGCCTTTCATTTTTGCTCATAATGTTTTGATCTTTATTTTTCAACATTTTATTCATTTTTTTTCAGCCTGATTTTTCTCTCTTCTATACACTCATCGGGCCTGCCCTCACCCCCAAACTTAAAATCTTCATTGTTCTCAATGAAGGTGAGGCTTAGTTCCCCCAAACTTAGTTTGTTCCAAGACTATATCTCCTTGTTTCAAGCTTTCGGATTCGACCCCAAGAACCTATCCATTTTCCCTAAGTTAAAAAAGAATATGTCCCAAGGCAACCTTGTTAGAATTACTAGCAATTAAAACTTCCAGGGCAGATCAAGCTTTAGCGTATTTAGACAGTGTTTTAAAATGCAGAATTGAAAAGCGAGATATTAGCACAGCATTCTTCAAAGTAAAATACTAAAGCAGGAAATATAGTGAAGAATTAGATTAAACATTTTGTATGCATAAAGATTGAAGCGAAGTAGAAGGATAATGCGAGAAAGACAGAAAATTCCTTTAATTTTTCATCTAGATTTTGTGGCGTCAGCACTGTTTCTGTTGCTTCCTTTCTGCTGTTTGTTCATCCTGCTCTGTAGCTTGTTCGTTCGCGCCGCCGATACCTACTCTACGCACTTTCCAAACTCAAAACTAAAGAAAAACAAACATTAAACTATCCCAGCAAACTAATAAAAGAAAATCTAACCTAGCAAATTTCAATAACTTCTAAATACGCGATAAGAAAAATTGAAAGCTTATAAATGCTCGGAGCTATATTTAATATGTACCGACAGTGCATGCCTCGAATGTTGCATTCCAGGAATGCGTTATGCACACCTTTGCTTTGACCATATAATGATCTTCTTTACGGCACCATCTTTGTTAGCCTTTTCTATTATGACTCCAAACTCCTCCTTCTTGAGGTAACTTGTTACCAAAATTTCTTTTAGTAGGCAGAGGTGCCTTCTGCTTTGGTCACGTTGTATTGCCTTCTCGTCAGATGTTTGAATGATCTCTCAGTTGGGTTCTTGAGGGCATGTGACTGGCGATCCGGGTGCTAATATATTCCTACAGTAATTAATTCAGAGTTAAACTTATTGCTAAGTATGCCTCGGAATCGCTTACACGCAAGTATACGCAGTCAGACTGCAGTAAGTAATAAGTATATAATTTTATCGATCACACAGAGATTGATGTCTAGAATTAATATTGATCAGTCGAGAGTTGTGCAGAAAAGTAAAAGCATGGGTTGAAGATGGTTGTTTGTTTTTTATGCTTATAATAAAATGATGTAAATAAGGACAGTAATAAATATGAATGCAATGAGTAATGATAGAATAGACAGTTGTAGAAAATATTAAAAGCGTGGAACTAGTAATTGAGTCTCTCGTTTCCCTCTACCAAAAAGTACTTCTGCACTTAATGATTTACAGTAGAGCCAGCTTCAGCTGTGAACTCCGTACTCAACACGGGACAATGCGAGCAATAGTGAGGTTATTCCTAACTCCCTAATTGATGCAAAGACTTGCCTTCAACCTATTGTAGCATACTGGGTCATCATGCGGTTCATTCTTCCGAACTCACCACAAGTTATATACGTGGGTAGCTAATCGACGCATATATATATATATATAAAATAGTAAATGCAGCAGTGTAAAACTCTCTAACCTACGCTCCTAACATGCTTCTACTCATGACTATTCATTTAAGACTCCTATAACGCAGCATAGCAATAAACACAAGTAAGAAGTTTAAATCAGAAGATTTTATTACGACTACTAAATGTTCAAAACTACAACTACTCCTAGAAACACAACAAAATGGAATTGGCTCGGTTGTGAAGTGTGCAGTCCCCTTGTCATCGGCTTCTATGAACACCACCGATTGCTTCTCGCATCGATTGGCTTCTGGTCATCCGACCAGCTCACTTAACCTCAGCTTCCTTCTTAAAATTTATAGAGTTGATTTACTTGGTCGGCAAGCCTAGGTGAGCTGGAAAATCCTCATTAATATAGGACTCTTGATTTCCGCTGGAATTTATTTGATTGAGACCAACTTAAGTGCTTGATTGATTCTCTGTTATTTCCTTGTTGGTGTGATTCTTTGAATACGACTTCCTTGTAAACGCCTGAGTCTTTTGTGTGTGTCGTCGTTCGCATTGCTTTGTCCTTCCAGCATAAGTGTTTCGTATTCCCTGCATTAAATAACCTTTTTAGCACAAAGTCGTATAGTATTCATACGTAATCCGCTAACTCCGCTTATGATGCTACTTTATGAATGCATGCTTATTTCCATGTTTTATATTCGAAATTTCCTACTAACACTCATTTATTTCCCTTAATCCTAAGAACAATGCAAACTATTACAGCCTAAAATATGCTCTATTTGAGAGCTATCAAACCCCCAAACTTAAATCATTGCTTGTCCCAAGTAATGCATAAGTGCTAGTTAGCTTATCCTAATAAGTGTATCAGCTTTTCCTCTTTGCAAGCATAAAACAAACAGGTCTTATCGAATAACATTTTATTACCATAAAACTTCATTCTCTTTTCAGTTTTCAAACTTTCCCAAAAGATTTAGCTTTTTTCTTAAAACTTTCCTTACCATGACCGACAGATTGTTCCTCATCGTAATTATTTCTCATTACTCAATCTATTGTACGCAATCACTTCTAGTATAAGTTTGTCCAACATATTCTGTCAAGACTTTCTAGGCCCTTATATCGTTTGAGGATTCTTGCTATGCTTTTCGCATTTCTCTCGAGTTGCACTCATGTCTATAATTCCATAGTTCTTAAGATGTCTTGTTTGAGCACAAAACAAGTCACCTAAGTAGCAGAATTTAAGCTTGTGCTTTTCATAGACAGCGGAATACTTAAAGATTCCTAAGGCTTAATCACGCTTCTTTTATCTTTTATTTTGCCCAGAATATGTTGATCTTTATTTTATAAGATTTTTTTTTTCAATGTTACTTTCGATCACTCTTTCTTTTCAGCATTCACGCCACGGGTTGCCCTCACCCCCAAACTTAAAGTGTTCATTGTCTCAAGGTGAGGCTTAGTTCCCCCAAACTTAGCTATTACTGTAATTGCAGTACTCTATCTCAAGCTCTAAGACTTCCTTGTGAATTTTTGGTTCTTTCTGTCTTTCATGATAAGGATTATTCTAATGGTAGGTTTGGATCAAGGGGAACTTAAGAATTCCTCTAATTGAAAGTGCATTTTCTACTAAACTCAGTTTTCTAATAATAATGCTGCCTTAAGCTTTCAAAGGGAAATTGCTAATTTATTAGATAATCATAAGGGAAATAGAACAAAATTGCAATCCTAAATGCATGTTCTTATCAAATTTAAATTGCGACTAAAAATGAAATGCATGCGAAAAGAAATAAATGCATTAAAAGTAAATAAGAGAGCGAAACTTCCATTTAAGTTTCTGTATTGCCGCTGCGATTGCCTTGCTCCGAATTGAGTATATGTTTTGAAAATTCAAGCCATTCGGAGTGCTCTTCCATTGCTACCATGTGGATCATGAAAAGCTCGTCACGCTCCTGTGTGTATGTCAAATATTTTTGTGTAATTGTGTAGAGCTTATCTAATCTTTCTGCTAACCCAGCTACAGTCACCGTGTCTCATTTTCTTTCTGCAGCTTCATTATTCCTTGTTGGAAATATTTGCATGATCATATCACCATGCTGCGCTGATGTCCTGATCAATGCATAATTACGTAATTGTGAATGGATAGCACAAGTAGTCCTTTATGTTGTTCACATAGTGCTAAACTTGCACCTCAATGCTTGGATTGATGTCGGAGTGTTCCATTTAGCTCCCACTGTTCCTATTAATGCCAGCTTTTTTTTATTTGTTCATTGGTGGGAGAGTTAATCAACTGTTGACATAATGTTCTAGGAACATTATGTGATGCTAGTGCATTGTTACAAGCGGTTGCTCATCAATAAATTAGTTAACCATCTACTCGTGAAAATAGTGGCCTTTTTTCGTTCAAGTTTGCATAAAATTACCACACCCGCTCCATTCTTGCATTCATCACAGGGTTGAAATGCTTCTTCCATCCTAACTGTTCGATCTTTATAATTTTTTCCTCTAAGACTCCCTTCAAGCCTACTTCGCACTTAAATCATTTACTTTCTAGTGCGATGAATTTGTCCTCCGTATTGATTGATGCAAAAGTTGCACCACTTCAGATTCCAATCTTGATGCTTGACTGATATTGTAGAACTTCTGGCAACATCCTTGTCCTCATAGACTAATTCTAACATTGTAAAATCTTGGGTGTTGATGTTCCTTTTCATTAAACAAACCTCTCTAGGGTAGTTCTCATCCTCATCCTCGCATGGTTCATCTTCTTCTTGATCCTCTTCTATGGATTCTTCATTGTTCTTCTTAGGTTCCGTCTTGATAATCTTTTGCTCTCCTTGGGTTGTCTCATGCTGATGATAATCCTCTACGGATCTGTCTGTTAATACTAGGTGATCTGAACTTCGAGCTTCTTCATCGCTATCTACAACGACATAAGAGGTCAAGACTTTTCTCCTTCCTTCTGTTTTCCCGAAGAGCTTACCACTCCTGGTTTTCGATAGATGTGAACTCTCCTCGATTTTAGGTTCTTGCTCACCAGCTGATAGCTTCTTGATTCTTCGCACTAGAGGCGTCGAATCTCGAAACCGTTTATGCTCATCAACCATTTTACCATTGGTCTTCTTGCTACAGATTTTTCGATTGGGAGCCATTGCAAGGGTTAGCACTTGTAGTTTCGTACGATGAGGGCTCAAAATTTGGTGATTAACTCTTTCTCTCACAGGGTTTATATAAGCTTTTGAAAGATTTTGGAAATTCGTGTGCAAGGAAAGGGATAATCACAAAAAGAAAATTTTAAATTCTGCAGCAATATTTTCTAAAATCGAACCGATTCCTTCTAAAACTAACAAAATTTAAATTGCAAGGAAATAATACTAAATACGAGAAAATTTGCATATATGGAAATACTTCCTTATTCTAAAAATTGCTGTAAAATTGTGCACAAAATCAGAAATTGGATTTTTGCATTCTAGGAATGCTGCTATGTAGGATCTAGGCAGAACCTTGTGCTAATTCCGTCCGGTACAGCTGTCCTTGTTTTGGCCATTTATATATCTTAGGAGCTACGCCATCTTTGATAGCCTTCTTCTACCTTTCTTCATAATGCATTTTGATCCGCAATTGTCCTACCCTTATCAGCATTAATAGGATCTGATGTCTCGGTTTATAGCTCAGTTGAATTGCTCAAGTGTCACTTTTTTTATTGATCCATTCCTGTGATGGTTGCGGTTCTAGTAGCATAAGAACTATATGTACCATTGCCTAGTAACCCGTGGCTTTGCACACTAACATTATTTTCCTGCGAAATGGTTGATTCTACGTCTATCCTATCGGTTTGATGCGGAATCCTGATACTTGGCTCTACAGGTTCATTACTCACTATGCTGACTTGTTGAAGATATTCATCCTCATCGAGGCTTTCATCACTTATGTTCTGCTACTCAATGTCAACTTCGGATCTGTCTTTTGCTTTCACAACTTTTTTCATGGCTTCAACTTCTAAAGCGTCAAACTATGCCCAGGCCTCCTCCTGCTGCCGATATCGCATCTTTTTTAATTTATCCTCTTCTTTTGACTTAATCTTAACTTCCAGGGCAGCGACCTTTGCCCAAGTTTCCTCATGTTGCTGAAAACGTCTCCTTTGGCCTTTTCTTCTCGTTTTAACATGGCTAGCCTGAAATCTTCCAATGAAAGTTCAAAATCATCAAATAATTCCATGGCAGATACCACATTAAGTACATCGACCCTCAAATATGTCTCTTCTTTAATTGTGTTATAGGCTTTACTTTCTCTTTGTTTGCTTCTAGAGATGGTTTGTGCTCATGATTGAGCCGATGAGGTTCTGGTATTAAACTGTTGTCTCTCATCCATTTCCTCTGTTGTAGCTGCTCTTCTTCTTCTATAGTTCTGTCCTCGAGAAACTGCTCATAACTGTATAGTGGTCCCCTAGGTTCATGACTCCTAGCTTCCCATGTATGGCTCATGTTGCTGCGATCTCCTTATAGACCAGATTGGTGCTGAAAGATACTACTATGACTTTCCTAAAACTGCGATTGTTATTCCCAGTTAGGATGCATTGAATAGAAATGGTTGTGTATGTTTCTTCCGCATAGCCTTGTTGCTGAATAAAATGTGTGTGTTGTGGGGTTACAATGTTGCTCCATTGTTGATTCGCAAAGTAATTTAATGCCATCTTTAACGCCCGTGCTTGTGGTACTGTGATTGAGACTTCTTTCCCTGTTGGTTGTATTGTCTTGAATCTAGGTTCCCTTGAAATACAAGTATTCAACCTTTTTAGCAATAAAAACTACTCTCTGCCGAATAATATAAATTCTAAATAATCAATCCCCGCCAACGGCACCAAAAACTTGACTGGCGATCTGGGTGCTAATATATTCTTACAGTAATTAATTCAGAGTTAAAATTTTTGCTAAGTATGCCTCAGAATCGCTTACGCGCAAGTATACGCGGCCGGACTGCAGTAAGTAATAAGTATATAATTTTATCGATCCCACAGAGATTGATGTCTAGAATTAATATTAATCAGGTGAGTTGTGCAGAAAAGTAAAAGCATGGGTTGAAGATGGTTGTTTGTTTTTTATGCTAATAATAAAATGATGTAAATGCAGACAATAATAAATATAAATGCAATGAGTAATGATAGAATAGACAGCTGTAGATAATGTAAAGGGCGCAGAACTAGTTATTGAATCTCTCGCTTCTCTCTACCAAAAAGTACTTCTGCATTTAATGATTTACCGCAGAGCCAGCTTCTGCTGCGAACTCCGTACTCAACTCAGGGCAATGTGGGCAATAGTGAGGTTATTCCTAACTCCCTAATTGATGCAAAGACTTGTCTTCAACCTATTGTAGCATACGGGGTCATCATGCAGTTCCTTCTTCGGAACTCACCACAAGTTATATACATGGGTAGCTAATCAACGCATATATATAAAATAATAATGCAGCAGTGTAAAACTCTCTAACCTACACTCCTAACATGCTTCTACTCGAGACTATTCATTCAAGACTCCTATAACGCAGCATAGTAATAAACACAAGTAAGAAGTTTAAATTAGACGATTTTATTACGACTACTAAATGTTCAAAACTACAACTACTCCTAGAAAAAAAATTAAATTAGACTATATTTTCTTTACGTAATTCTGGAAAGGATTGGTACGAAAAATCAGAGCAAAATTATTGACATCGAATTAGAATTTTTCCTTTCGTGATTATTTCTTTTCTTGCACAAGAATATTCGATTTTTTCCAAAACATTTTATAAACCTTGTGAAGAAATGAATAATCACCACATTCTAGCTTACACTTTTGAGATCTAGAGATCCTGTTCACAGCTTCGCTCCCTTGTACCCAATAGCCCCAACCTGTAAAACATGTAACAAGTCAGCAAAGAGCAAGTTGGATGCAGAGCGCAAATGATCTTGAGACTCAACGCCTTCTATGCGTGGGTCAAGAAATTGTCCGCTAATGAAATCGAGTTTGAACATGGAGAAAGTTCGCACCGTGGTAAAACTAGGAGTGGGAAGTTCTTTGGAAAAATAGAGAAGAGTGGACAACAACTGGTTAACACTCCTTATGTTGTTGTAAGCAGCCAAGATGAAACACCACCTTTGGCGACAGAGTACCTAGAATTAGCAGACATACCACTCAAAGACTCTTTGCGACAGAGGTCGGATAAAAGGACAGAGAAGACCATGAAGAAGGAAACTATGAGCGATCACAAAGAATCCATAGAAGAGGATCTTAAGGAATATGAGTCATGCAACGTGGAAAAGGAAGATAAAGAGGCTGAAGTATCAAGCGTAATAGAAAGGCAAACTCCAAGATATTGTAGCAACAAAATTCAAGCCATGAGGGCGAGGATAGTGACAAAAATTCCAATTAGTCCTTTGAAAGATTAGCGAGCATTATTATCACAAATCTAAATTATCGTGGGAAATTTGTTTTCTTTAGAAGAAATCTTAAATTCCTCTAGATTCAAACCTAGCACCAAAAATAGACCTTGTTGTGCATGGCAGAAAGAACCAAAAATTTACAAGGAAGTCCTAGAGCTTGGAATAGCATACTTAATTGCAGAAATAATTAAGTTTAAGGGAACTAAGCCTCACTTTCATTGCAGGCGATGAAGATTTTAAGTTTGGGAGTGAGGGTAAGCCTACGGAGTGAAAGAGAGAAAAAGTGAGCAAGTAGCATTGTCTTATGCAAAAAAATAATAATAATAATATAAAATAAAGATCAACGCATTTTCGACAAAATAAAGACCGAAAAGAACGAATAGTCGTAGGAATTCTCAAAGTACTCCGTTGTCTACCAAAGCGCAAGCTTAAATTCTTTTGCTTAGATGAAATGTTTTATGGTCAAGCAAATCATTCTAAGAAATACGGAATTGTAGATATGAGTGCAACCCAAAAGGAATGCGTAAAGCACAGTAAAAATCCTTAAGAGATCTGGGACCTAAATAGCAGTCTTGACAAAATGCGTTGGCCAACCTTAGTTATAGAAGTAGTTGAATACAATAAATTAAGCAATAAGAAATACTTGTAATGAGGAACAATCTGTCAGTCACGATAAAGAGGATTTTGGAAGCGAACCTGAATCTTTGGGAAAGTTTGAAAACTGATAAGAGAAGAAAGTTTTATGCTAGGATTATGAGATGCGATAATACCTGCTAGAGTTATGCTTAAAAGGATAAGGTTGACTTAGAAAAATAAAAATTCTAATAACTAGATCACGCATTTCTTGGGACAAGCAATGATTTAAGTTTGGGGGTATGATAGCTCTCAAATAGAGCATAAATTAGGCTAGTTTATTGCGTATTTTTCTAATCGAGCTATAAAGGACTCAATACGCGTAAAACTGTTAGAAATTACATGCATTCATGATTTAGCTTAGCAAAGGCTTAGCATTGAATTTTAGATTCAAAATAATGAATAACTGTGCTAAATGCGATACAATACAGAGAATGCGAAACTTAGGCGCTGTGGAATGAATCTACGTGAACAGCGAAACACAAACGCAACATGATGCAGTCATAAGGTAGTCGCATTCGAGGAATCATGCCAATAAAGAAAGAACAGAAAATCAATCAATCAATCAATTTGGCGTAAAACAAGAAATTCCAGCAAAAATCAAGGAAACCTGTATTAATGATGATATTCCAGCTCACCCAAACTTGCCAGCCAAGAAAATCAACTCTATATAGCAAGAAAGAAGATGCAATCGCGGAGCTTATGAGGGTGACCAGAACTGGTAGGTTGGCCAAAAGGTAATCTACGTGAACCAGAGCTAGTGGTATTCGTAGGAGCCGATGACAAGGAGTCTGCACACTTCACAACGGTGCCAATTCCTATATGTTATTTTAATGTTTTATTAGTTAGGAGTAGATTATAGAACTATTTCAACTTTTCGTAATGGGATATCTAAATTTCCCTTATTATTTGTTGTTCATTTCTATGTCTCATTAGATAGGAGTTATGGTGATAATTCGTATGTAGAATGCATGTTGACATTGTAGGTTCTTAGCTTTTATACTGCTGAAATTTAACTTTTAAAGTATGCGTTCATTAGCTACCAACATATGCTAACCTTTAGTAAACTCGAAAGAGGGAACTGGAGGCAGGTCCAATATGTTACGAAAGGTTCATCGTGAGAACTCTCGCATGATTTGAGGAGTTAGGAATAACCTTACTATCGCACGCGCCGCCCAGGGTGAGTATGAATAACTACTACGAAAGCCGAGTTATTCATAAATCATTAAGTGCGAAAAATACTTATTAAGACAAGCAAGTGTGAAATCTAGTTACCATTATTCCATATTCAGTATCTTCTATATCCGCAATTTTCACCTATGCTCATTTGTTTATCGCATACTTAGAGTCTTAGAAAAATCCAAATCAACCATCAATTTTCATGCTTTTTATTTACTTGCACAACTCCTTAATTAGTATAAATAATTCTATACCTCAATCTCTGTAGGGATCGATAATTTACTTACTATTTGCTGCCATCTGACCCCGTATACTTGTGTGCAGCGATTCCGAAGACACACTTAGCAATAAGTTAAATTAGAATCCATTCATTACGTAGTTATATCGAGACGAATAACAACCAGTTAATACCCATAATCCTGCGTATAGTTTGTAGTGTTATAATTCCAATACTCCATTTGTTAGTTCTCATAATGTAGTTTCGATTGAATTTGGAAGTGATTTTCTTAGCTTTCCCAATATAGATGTGATTGGACTCCCCAGTTGGTTTCATAGTGATAGTTGGTTTGTCACATTCATTTGAATTTTTGGTTTCGCTGTTCTCCATGGCTCTTGATAGTAATTCATTTGGTTTCTGCAATGGAATTAGGTTGTAGCGGGGTTCCAATATTGTTCGACAAGGTGTTGTTCAGCCATCTGTTTATACTCGTTGCTTGTGGTGGATAATATATTGAGGACTTCTTCCTGATAGGCTAATATGCTCTGCGCTTCGCAGTGCTCTACAGTACACCTTGAAAATACGAAGAATTAGCCTTTTGATAATTATGAATAAATCAATGCCCGACAGGCTCAAAAAATTGATGCACTTTTTTGGTGCAATACAATTAAGAAAAATACGTGAGAGTAAGATACTAAAATCCTACGATTTAGAATCGCATTCACCCAAGTATACGCAGTCAAAATTGAGCAAGTGATAAGTATTTATATTTTATCGTTCTCTGCAGGGATTAATGTCTATAGTCAGTTAATTAATCTAAGAGTCATGCAAGAAAGTAAAAATAATTATGCTGGGATTTTGGTTTTGTTTTATATCTAAATGCGAAAATAAACTTAAAATGTGAAATTAACTAAGGAAGGCTCGAGTTAAAGTGTAATAACCCGACTTCTAAAACTGTAACACCCCAGTCTATAACCGTAAGGTTATACCACGGAGGTTACTAACATGTCTGAAAATCACTAAAAAAAAGTTGACAGAGTTTCCTTTAAAATATGGGAAACATACACTTGAAAAACAGAACCTGGACATTTCAAATTCCTTTCAAATATTAACCAGACAGTTTCATAAAAAAACGAGCAATCTATCTAGGCAATTAAAAACATATAAATTCTCGAGATCTCAGTTATAAATCTAAAATAGTTTAAAACGTAATGCCATATAAATCATTTATGTCGAACGATATGCAATACAATAAAACTATAAGGACATAACGAGACTGGTGCAACGAACACGTCCCCTAGATCTATCATCAACTGCCTCAATCATCCATCTGGGTGCATACCTACAAGCTGTGGATTGAAACACAGCCAAACATAAAACGAAGGGTGAGCTTTCATAAAAACTTAGTAAGAACAAGTCAAGCATAATCAATAAGTCTTGAACAACATGTACAAACGGAAGGGAATGCATCCCAGCTCCCGGGCACTCACGTCGCTGAGCCCGATGGCCATTGGCAATACCCATGGAGGAGTGTCCAATGTTGTGAGACTCAAAAAGGCCACTACTAGACTCTCTCGGATAAGGCAGAGTGCCTGCGTGCAATGGCTATACCACTAGAGTTGCCCAGGCTATCCTAGGTCCCTCCGGTACAGTGGGGCTAACCTGAACACATCAGGTCCCACGCATAGTACCAAGCCTAGAGCGGTCCAACCCACTAGAGCGGCACTCACTTATGCCATAGCAAATTTAGCTGCTTACTGCCTAGTAAGTTCCCTCTTCGGTTATAGAAGTAGGGAATAACCAACCTATGCCAGATTTTTACTACCGCACCTACGCATCATAAACCACTCGTCTAGGTTACACGTATGGACAACCAGGTTTTCGGCCTATGCCAAGTTCCTGAGTACAGACTATCGACCCTATGGTTAGTTTCACCACACTTCGGGTCGATGTAGCAAGCATCGCCCTAATAACGTTCGATGCCTCTTACAACAGTAACCTCTTTCCATCAGGAAAGCGTTAGCCGCGTCCAGCCCTACACCTTTATGGGTCATCCCCTAATGTGTCACGCAAGCAAACAAAGCAACCCTAATGGCGAAAAAAAGACCCCGATGGATCAAATGAGCAAATAAATCCTATGATCTAATGCAAATATCTCAAGATAGAATAAGACATGCACACAACATCTCTACAATAAGCTAAGCATTATGTCCATACAAGGCATACTTCAAGATCATTTAGCATACAAGCCATAATATAGATAACGCGAGTAACTAATATCAGAATGAAGAGTAAAACAGGCATGCGTTGCGTGGTGGGTTTGAAGTCATACTTCCCTCTCAAACAAATGCTTCCACATTTGTTAATGCAGACCACAGCTTCCGCTGTAGTTCCTTATAATTAGTATTAGGACAATGTATGCGCCAACGAGATTGAATAACCCCATTTAATGATGCAATAGTCATTGCATCAGACTAAACGTAACCTGCTGGGTGTCACTCAAGGTTCCTCTTCAGAGTTTACTAGAGGCCAACACGCGTGAGTAGCGATCTGACTCGTGCTTAATCAATTTACAGCTTTATAAATTCTTTCACCCGCATTCCAATTTACTTCTACTTCCTAATTATCTTATTGTACCTAGACTATATGAATTACTTAACAAGGAATCGTTCGTAATACAATTTAATCAAGTAAGGTGAGTTGTCATGAGAAAAATAATTGTTAATAAACTTTAACTTCAAGTCCCCATTCGGAGAGCTTGACTGCAACCTACAAGTACTCTGCCCCTTAGGTTTGCCAAATTAGCCCAAGCTTGCGTAAGCAGCTAGTGTGATAGTTATTCCTAATATCTCTCTAAAAAGAGCTTAATATTAAGTCTTACCTAGCGATCACCGTTAAGTTAAACTTTTAACATTCCCTTTTCCAAGGTAAATGCTAAGCACTCGCAAGTGGATGGTCAATCGACCTGCAATAAATAAAGACAACTGTCGTTCTTACCAGTTTTCCCCTTTACCTTAACATTGAGTTACTATATTACTTCTGGGTTTTCCTAAGATTAATTTCTTTTATTAATTCTAATTATAAGTTGCTAGCAGGAGATCAAGTCTGAAACAAAAAACTCTTATAATTAAATTCAAAAAATGACTCACTGGGTTCATGAAATGCATAAAGGAAAATGGAGTATGAAATGAGAAATAAGAAATATAATGCTAGTCTAAATCTATCTATGGAGTAATAGAATTTCCATCACTGTTGCCAATGAAATCTTCTTCTACACGCCGCATTGGTACTAAGTTCTTTCGGGTTACAGATGAACAGGACTCTGTCGAGATCTCCCAAGAGACCTCGACATCTCGAGCGCTCATCAATGGTAGTTCCCTTTCAAACTAGTACACCTTCTTCTTCGATCAATCTTCTATTTATAACGTTTAGCGTTTCTTGTCGATCACGTCCAATCCTTATGTAGTCCTTCTGGAATATTCGATTTGCTAATTATTTCTGTCTTGGTCCCATTGATTCCGTAATTTGATTGCCAGTTAAATTTTTTCTTTTATGTCATGTTAACTCATCCGCTCCATCTTTGCAAAGCTTTCTTGCGAATCGTAAGACACGTCAGTAGATTTGTGCTTAATAGTCTAGTTTCCACGCTTATACGAGCGTTTGACATCTATGTAGTGGACAGACGTTCACACGACCTAATGTAGCATACTAGGTCAACATGCGGTTCCTTCTTTCGATCTCACCACAAGGTATACGCTTGGGTAGCTAAGCAACACATATATATAAAGATTAACATGCAGCAGTGTAAAACTCAATGACCTACGCTCCTAGCATACTTCTATTTAGAATAGTAAACATAAACTCCTAGAGCGTAGCTATAGAGATAAACATCAAATAGAAGGTAAACCAGATGATTTTATTGCAACTATGAAATGTTCAAATCTACAGACTACTCCTAATAAAACAGTAAAATGGAATTGACACAGCCCGTGCAGTCCCCTTGTCATCGGATCCTACAATACCACCAATTGCTTCTCTCCTTGATAGGCATCATGGTCGACCAACCAGTTTAACTTCCTTGGCTCCATGTCTCCGTATTTATAGGTTTGAATTACTTGGCCACCAAGTCGAGTGAGCTGTGAAATCTTCATTAATGTCGCTTTTCTTGATTTCCGTCAGAATTTATTTGATTGACGCCGCATTGATTACTTGATTGATTCTTGATTATTTCCTTATTGGTGTATCTTTCTCGAGCATGTTTTTATTTTGAAATCGCGCCTTTTTTCGCTGCTGCTCATCGCTTGTGTTGATTGTCCTTTCCGCTGTGTAATTAATAAGTCTTGTCATTAGAATTGATTAGGCACAGTTTATTCAATATTTATGCGAAAAACATGAAACTAAGCTGCTGATGCTTAATTGTGAATGCATGCTGACTTTCTAAGTTATTTCATCATATTTCTTCTATTAATGCTTGCTTTCCCCCTTAATTCCAGAATAATGCTAACTAAGATAGCCTAAAATTTACTCTATTTGAGAGCTATCAAACCCTCAAACTTACATCATTGCTTGTCCTCAAGTAATGCTTATCTGCCTAGTTAGCTCATTCTTAGTTATTTCAGCATTTTTTTTTCCATCAACTTTTGCAATTCTTATCGCATGTCATATTTTTAGCGAGAAACTTCCTTCTCCTTTTAGTTTTCAAACTTTCCTAAAGATTCAGGTTTAACCTTA
Source organism: Sechiopsis laciniata (assembly GCA_037833695.1). Classification (NCBI taxonomy): domain Eukaryota; kingdom Viridiplantae; phylum Streptophyta; class Magnoliopsida; order Cucurbitales; family Cucurbitaceae; genus Sechiopsis; species Sechiopsis laciniata. Next base: position 7,014 of record JBBMKA010020057.1, on the reverse strand, counting down.
AAATCTTCCTTACCATGACTGACAGATTGTTCCTCATCGCAAGTATTCCTTATTACTCAATCTATTGTATCGCAATCACTTCTAGTCTAAAGTTTGCCCAACTTACTCTGCTAAGGTATTTGTTTCGGTCCATATATCCATTGAGGATTTCTGTTATGCCTTTCACATTCCTATTAGGTTGCACTCATAGAATCTATCTGTTATGCCTCTCTAAGCAGAAGAATTTTAAGCTTGCACTAATGTAGACAACGGAATACTTAAGGTTTCCTTGGGCTCATACACCTATCTTGACCTTCTTATTTTGCCAGAGTAGGTTGATCTTTATTTTTATATAATTTTTTTTTTTACTCAACACTCATCGGGCTGTCCCCCAAACTTAAATTCTTCATTGTCCTCAATGAAGATGAGGCTTAGTTCCCCCAAACTTAGCTATTACTGCGATTGCTCTACTCTATCGTAATTGCTAAGACTTCCTTGTAAATTTTTAGTTCTTTCTGTCATTCATGATAAGGATTATTCTAATGCCAGATTTGAATCTAAGGGAACTTAAGAATTCTTTTAATTGAAATAATGTTTCTGCCAAATTTAGTTTTGTTAATCATGCTCAGTTGACTTCAAAAGGAAAATTGCTAAATTTTATAAATAATACTAAGGGAATACAAATAACTTGCGTCTTAAATGCATGATCCTATCAAAATAAAATTGTGACTACTCATGAAATGCATGAGAAAAGAAATAAAATACAGTAAGTATAGTAAAAGAGAACGGGACTTCCATCTATTTGTTCGCATTGCCGCTGTTCTTTCCTTTGCCTTTGCTATTCTCCAAATCCAACAGTCATTTTAGAAATTCCAGCCATTCGGAGTATTCTTGAAGTGCCTTTGCAACTTTTAAAATTAACTTGTCCCTTGCATTCACATATTCCCATTAGTCATCCAAATTTCTGAAAACCGTCTCAAATTGTTGAACTAGACTATCTATGTTCATGAATGTCTTGTCATTTTTTTCTCTGTTCTTTTCTGTCACAATTTCTAATTTCCTTGGATGAATTCTTAACGATCTATCTATTATTTTCATTCGAACTCCTTGCTCCATACACAGCCATGTAATTGTATGTGGATAGAACATCTTTCTGTGATGTACCGAAGCCCATCGCTGAATCTGTCCTTCCACTATCTTTCCTAAATTAACGCTCACTCTGCTTGTGATGGTAAAGAGCAGGAATGCTTGTTCCCTACTTACTACCTTCGCGTTTGACGAGGGCATAATCATGTTTTTTATGAATATAATCCAACTGCGTAATCAGGCTTAACACAATCTACTGGGAACAACCATCGATTTTTCCATTTGGCCTTCTCTACTCCAATCATCCTTACGCACTCCTGCAATTGTGATTTAGTTGGTTTCTTCAATAGTTTTTGCCCTTCCTCTCTAGGTTTTTCGGGTAGATAGAAGACTTCGTTTAAAGCCACCAACCTACAATCAATCAGTTATCCTTCGACCGGAGAAAAGAATTTCCTTTCTCTGTTTAGATTCGCATAGAACTGGCGAACCCAATCCTGCCTTGCGTTTATTCTTGGCGTGGCTATGCTTGCCCATCCTAAGCTTTCTATCTTTTGAAAGTTAGCCTTTGTCATGAACGCCTTTGGCCAGCCATGATCCCGCCAAAATCTCTTCCTAAGCAATGCCGCATACTTGGCCTCAGTTGATTCTACCAAACCTTGATTATCAATGCCTTCTACTTCTTTACTCATCAGAGGTAAAGTGCTGCTTAAGGCCATTTGCAAAGTTCTTAGCTTTTAAGACTGAGATTAGATTGCAGTGATTGATTCTTCCACACATAAGGTTTATATAGAATTGTAAGGATTTCGAAAATCCTCGTGTAAGGGAAGAATTAATCACAAAAGGAAAACTAAAATTCTCCACCTTAATTTGAACCAATTCCTTTCCAACTAAAAAGATTCGAATTCAATAAGGAAAAATTGTAAACATGGAAAACTTCCTATAAACGGTGTAAATAAATAAATTTAAAAAAATATAGAAAAACTTCCTAAAATTACGAATTCAAATGACTTAAGGAAAATTTTAAAATAAAATTACATAAAATAGAAAAACTACTTATTGTAAAACAATAAATATTTTTGCAAAAAGTCAGAAATACCGAATTTTTGCATTTCAGGAATGCTGCTAAGCAGATCTGAGTGGAACCTTTGCATTAATTTCGTCCGACCTGATTTATCCTTGCTTGGGTTATTTAAGAATTTTTGGGGCGAATCCATCCTTGATCTCCTTTTCCTGCCTTTCTTCGCCATGCGCCTTGATGCGTGGGCTTTCTACCAACCCAAGCGTTGATAAGATGCGTAGTTCTTTGCTAAAGCTCATTTGAATTGCTCAAGCGTCGCTGTCTCAACGAATCAATTCCTGCGACGTGTGTACTTCTACGAACGAGAAAATCTCAGGTACCCTCGCTGGTGGCCTGTGATCTTCATCGCTATAATCGTTTTCCTGCTGAGTAATTGATTCCGCATCTCCCCTTCCGGTTTGATGTACAACTTCCTCAATTGGATCAGCAGGTTCATTACCTTCCATGCCATCTTGTTGAAGATTCGCATCTTCATTTTTGCCTTCATCATTTGAGTTTTGCTCAGTATCATCTTTGGAACTCACTTCATTTTCCTCCACAACATATTCTGTTTTGTCAGCCTCTGAATTGGCAGGGGTGGCGAACCTTGCCCATGCTTCCTCCTGTTCCTTATAACGTCTCTCTTAGTCTCTGTCTATTTCTACAGTAAGCTGTAATTCCTTGGCTTTTCTTACTCTAGCGATTATGGCCAGTCAAAAATCTTCCCATGAGAGTTCTCCCTCACCAAAAATATCTATCACTTTTCCTTCATTAAGTATGTCAGCCTCTAGATATGTCTCTACTGCTCGTATACTACTTGCTAAACGTTCTATTGTTGGTCTCGTCAGAGATTGTGTATCTTTAGTGTTGGGCCATTGAGGTTCTTATATAATACCATTGTCCCTCATCCATTTTATTTGTCCTAGCTGCTCTTCTTCCTCTATAATTGTGTCCTCCAGAGTCTGCACATGAATGTCCAATAGACTCTCAGGTTCATGACTCCTAGTGTCTCATGTATGTTCTAGGTTGCAGCGACCTCCTTGTGGATTGAATTGATGTTCAAAGATGCGGCTATGATCTTCCCAAAATTGTGACTGATAGTTTTCATTTGAACAAAATTGTATTGTGTCGATCTCCTTCGCATAGCCTTGGTGCTGAAATTCGTATATCTGCTGCAGACTATCATTATGCGTCCATTGTTGATTTGTAAAATGATTTAATGTCATTTAGTGTTTGTGCCTGTGGTAATGTTTTGTTGTGGGCCTCTGTTTCCCTGTTGGTTGTATTGCTCTAAATCTCAATTTTCCTGAAATTCAAAATTGCAACCTTTTAGACAATAAAAACTACTCTTCCTTGAAGATATTAACTTTAAATAATCAATCTCCTGCAAAGGCGCCAAAAACTTGATGGGTTGCGATTCTGATGCTAATATAATATTCCGTAATTAATTCAAAGTCAACTTAACCTAAGTGTAACTCAGAATCACTTACGCGCAAGTATACGCAGTTGAGAATTGCAGCAAGTAATAAGTATATAATTTTATCGATCCCACAGAGATTGATGTCTAGAGATAAAGCTATTAAGTTAGAGTCATGCATAAAAGTAAAATATGTGTGTTTAAGTTGTTGTGGTTTGGTTGAAATGAAGTCATGTAAATAATAAGATGCTGAAATTAAATACGATGCAATGAGTAATGCTAAACTAACAATCCTAGAGCATTCTAAGCTCGTAGACTAGTCAACGAGAGTATTGCTTCCCAAAAAAATAAGGACTCCTGCACTTAATGATCTATGGGAGAACCAGCTTCCGTTATGAACTTCATACTTGACAACAGGGCAACGCAAGCATTAGAGAGGTTATTCCTAACACACTAAGTTGTGGACAGAAGTTCACACAATCTAATGTAGCATACTGGTTCAACATGCGGTTCCTTCTTCTGATCTTACCACAAGATATATGCGTGGGTAGCTAAGCAACGTATATATATAAAGATTAACATGCAGCAATGTAAAACTCAATGACCTACGCTTCTAGCATACTTCTATTTAGAATAGTAAACATAAACTCCTACAGCGCAGCTATAGAGATAAACATCAAATAGAAGGTAAACCAGATGATTTTATTGCAACTAAGAAATGTTCAAATCTACAGATTACTCCTAATAAAACAGTAAAATGGAATTGGCACAACCGAAGGTGTGCAGTCCCCTTGTCATAGACTTCTACGACACCACCAATTGCTTCTCTCCATGATAGGCTTCATGGCCAACCGACTAGCTCAACTTCCTTGGCTCCATGTCTCCATATTTATAGGTTTGAATTACTTAGCCACCAAGTCGAGGTGAGCTGTGAAACCTTTATTAATGCAGCGTTCCTTGATTTCCACCGAAATTTATTTGATTGATGCCGCCTAGATTACTTAATTGATTCTTAATTATTTCCTTGTCGGCGTATCTTTCCCGACGTGTTTTTATTTTAAATTTGTGCCTTTTTTCGCTGCTGCTCATCACTCACGCTGATTGTCTTTTCCGCGGTGTAATTAATAAGTCTTGTCATTAGCATTGATTAGGCACAATTTACTCAAGTTTAATGCTAAAAACCTGAAACTACGCTGCTGATGCTTAATTGTGAATGCATTCTGACTTTCTAAATTATTTCATCGTATTTCTTCTATTAATGCTTGCTTTCCCCCCCTTTAGTTCCAGAATAATGTTAATTAAGACAGCCTAAAATATGCTCTATTTGAGAGCTATCACTAATCCTGCCTTGCATCCATCGTCGGCATGGCTAAACTTGTCCACCCTAGGCTACCGACCTCGTGTGAGGTAGCTTCCACCATGAATGCCTCGGGCCAACCTCAATCCTGCCAAAACCTCTTTATAACTAATGCTGCATACTTACCCTTAACTGGTGCCTCTGTGCCCTTATCACCACCGCTTTCAACTACCTTGCCCTTCCCGGGTAAAGTGCTAGTTGAGGGTTTTTCAAGAGAACACGCAAAGTTTCTGAATTTCCAATGTTATGACTGAATTACGGTGGTCGATTCATTCGCACACAAGGTTTTCATAGATTTTGTAAAGACTTTTGAAAATCCTCGTGCAAGGAAAGAAATAATCACAAAAGGAAAAACTAGAATTCTACACTGTAATTTCAATATTCGAACCAATTCCTTTTTAAACTACTAAAATTTAAAATGCAATAAAAAAGGAAAAAGGAAAATTTCAAATATAGAAAAACTTTCTATTCTAATAAAATTCCATAATTAAATTGCACAAAGTCAGAGATACCAGAATTTCGCATTCTATGAATGCTACTAAACAGATCTAGGCGAAACCTTTGAGCTAATTTCGTCCAGCATAATTCATCCGTGCTTGGACCATTTAAAAATTTTTGGGGCGAAGCCATCTTTGAACGCCTTTTCTTGCCTTCCTTCGCCATGCACCTTGATGCGTCGACTTCCTACCAATCCAAGCGTTGATAGGGTGCAGAATTCTGAGTTGAAGCTCATTTGAATTGCCCAAGTGTCGCATTCTCGACTAATCAATTCTTGCGATGCGTCTGCTTCTGATAATGAGAAAATCTTAGGTACCATTGCTGGAAGGCTGTGATTTTCAGCGCTATAACTATCTTCCTGCTGAATAATCGATTATGCATCTCCCCCTTCGGTTTGATGTAGAACCTCATCATTTGGCTCTGCAGGTTCATTACCTTCCATGCTCTCTTGTTGAAGATTTTCATCTTCGTTTTTGCTTTCATCACTTGAGTTTTGCTCAGTATCAACATCAAAACTTCTTTCATTTTCTATCACAACGCATTCTATTTTGTTAGCCTCAGGATTGCCAGGGGTGGCAAACCTCGCCCATGCTTCCTCGTGCTGCTAAAAACATCTCCTTTGTTCTCTGTCTTTTTCTGCTGCAAGCTGTAATTCCATGGCTTCTCTTGCTCTTGTGATTGTGGCCAACTGAAAATCTTTCCATAAGAGTTCCCTCTCGTTAAAAAGATCCATCGCTATTGCCCCATTAAGTAAGTCGGCCTCTAAATATGTCACTATTGCCCTTATACTACTTATTGTGCATTCTACTGTTAGTTTTGTTAGAGATTCTTGATGCTCATTGTTAGGCTGTTGAAGTTTTGATATAACACCATTGTCCCTCATCCATTGTCTTTGTCTTAGCTGCTCTTCTTCTTCTGTAGTTGTGTCCTCCAGAGACTGCCCATGAGTAGACACTAGACTCCTAGGTTCATAACTCCTAGTGTCTCATGCATGTCTCATGCTACTACGATCTCCTTGCAGATCGAAATGATGCCGATAGATGCTGCTACGATCTCCCTCAAACTGCGACTGATAATCCCAGTTAGACTTCATTGAACAAAATTATGTTGTGTTGATCTCCTCCGCATAGCTTTGTTGCTGAAATTTATGTCTGCTGCGGAATGCCATTATGCTTCCATTGTTGATTCGCAAAATGATTGAATGTCATTTTTTATGCTCGTGCTTATGGTAATGTATTATTGTGGGACTCTTTTTCCTTGTTGGTTGTATCGACCTGAATCTCGATTTTCCTAAAATTCAATAATGCAACCTTTTAAACAATATAAAAAACTACTCTCCTCCTAATGATGTTAACTCTAAATAATCAATTTCCAACAACGGAGCCAAAAACTTGGTCGTACAATTTCGGTACTAATATAATATCTAGTAACTAATTCAAAGTCAACTTATGCTAAGTGTAACTCGAAATCACTTACACACAAGTATACGCGGTCGGATATTGCAGCAGGTAATAAGTATCTAAATTTTATCGATCCCACAGAAATTGATGTCTAGAGCTAAAATTATTAGGATAAGAGTTATGCAGAAAAGTAAAGCATGATTTGGATAAGTTGTTGTGA
>JBBMKA010020026.1:0-26088 GCA_037833695.1 Sechiopsis laciniata | reverse complement strand
ATGTTACAACTTAAAACTTGAAAGAATAATACTTCAGTACAATCATTTATCACATAATATCCTATAGATTATAGATTATAGATTTGAATCTCAAATATTGTTGAATTAAATAAAAATCAAATATATATAAAGCTTAAATTTGAAATAGTCATATATTAAAATGAAAGAAAATAAACTAGTTTTATGTTTGGATGTCCATACTCCATTACTTTAGAAAAAAGGATATAAAATAAGTTGAACTATTCCAAAGTCAAAAGGATGTGACACTTTTAAAGTTGTTAAAAAAAAAAAAGAAAAAAAAAAACTTAACTATAAAACATCATATATGATTTAATAATCAAGACGTTGCATATTTTAAACTCACCAAAAAAGTCGAGAAGTCTATGTTTATATTTCTTGATACTAAAACTTGAATTGAACAACTAATAGTGAATGTCAAGAAATTTGTATTTGTCACGATCTCGTTAGTAAGAAGACACCCCTTTGCCTTCTATTGAACCTACAAAACTACTTGGTCGAGTTCTTCGGTACGTATGACCATTGAAAACTCGATTTTCTTTATTACTTTTTGAAAAGAAACAAGCTTAGACGAGCGATCGAGAGAGTCACCATCGAAATAAGAAAACCAAATGGTTCCTTTCTAGATGTGATGATTCCTAAACTTCCAAGATACAAAATTATGTTTACAAACTTTCTCATTCTTTTTTCTTACTTCCAACATTTGTTTTTACACTTTATTTTTGTTCTCATTCTCAAACAGAGCCATTTCCAGGTCCTCCTAATGTTAAAAACACTCCTTGAAGATCATCTCTAAGCTTGGCTGGTAATGAAGATGGAGTTGATTTTATGATTGGAACTGGAGGACTCAGTTGAGCTTGCTTGAAGCTTTGAGCTGGCTCGGGCATTGGAACCAACGGTCGTTGCTGCAAGATTTTCGATGGTTCTACGTGATTTGAGTTCAGGATTGTGTTTGTAGGAAGAGGTGGACTTTCTGTAACAATGCTGGCCCTTGAGAAGACCCCAGGTCCCTGTATCAACACAAAACTTTTCAATACATTGGCAAAGTTTTCATTATTTAAGCTTTACTTGAATTGAGGCAGAGAAAGTTCGAGTTTTCGAGGACGCTTACGGGTGTGAACAGGACACCTCTGTATACTTTCCCATTGACAGTAGCAGTCATCAGGAAGCCCGAGTCGAAGAACCCGTCGACTCTTCCTCGAACCTCCGATCCAACCTGAAACAAACATGATGTCAAAAGAGTTAAAAAGTGAAAGAAATGTATACAGTAGAAATGTTGCTTGTGGTGTTTTGATTGGAATTATTGGTATGTTTTTTAGTTAAGCTACCAGGTTTTGAATGAGGCCAGTTTCCAAAGCTTTGTGTTCTTTCACGTGGCGAACGACGTGGAGATGCGGTTGATGTTCAGTCTTTGGCTGTTTCTGGTGTCCAAAATATGGAAGATCTTGCTGCGGAGCGCTTTGGACAGCATTTCTGAACTCGGGCTGGGTTCTAGAAATGGTGTAAGGAATCGGATCGCAAGTTGAGCTATGGTTTACATGCTTATGAAGTCGTAATCCTTGGGAGCTTGTTACCGAATCGGAGACTATTCGAACTGGGGTCTGTTCTTGATCTGATTGTGAAGGAGATGAATGCTGGGACAGTGACAAAGAATGCTCCTCTTGCTCGGATTCAACCTCCCACACTTTAGGATTCGTGGTTCGCCTCCGTTTTGGATGTAACATCTCTGTAAACATAATGAAATCAGATTGTTCGCAGCACATTTTGTACTTGGGAAACACTGATCTACTTGAAAGGCAACTAACCTGATATGAACTGAATAGAGCGTTTTGTCTCCAATTTTGGTTCATGATCTCCCTTTCTAATAATCTCTATGTTGTTCCCCATAAGCTTAGTCTTCTGCTTATTCAAAGAAAAAACTAACAGATATAACAATTACAGCATAATTGTAAAGCAAGTAAGGCGTTTGCACTCGAGTTGTTGCGTTTTCGTACCATGCCACTCTGATCATCTCTAAAAGAACTCCTTTTAGTTTGGTTATTCCAATGGTTTCCAAAAACTTTGCACATAGAAATGTTGTATCGACCATTCGGATGCTCCCCTCCAAGTTGCAAGATCAGTAAATCATTGAGAGGTCGTTCATCCTCCCCACACCTGTGAATTCCAAACAATGCACAGAAAACAGGTTAATCGAGGAACCCGAAACAGGAACTTGTCTCGAGGTTTACGAAGTTTTGCGCTAAACTACCCCCCATAGATGGCAATGTCCGAGTCTGCAACCACAGCCGTGTGAGAAAATCTTCCTTGAGGCTGTTGACCACATGTATCGAGCCGAGTCCACGAGCAAGTACATAAGTCAAGCACCCAAGCATCATTGTAGTATTGTCTATCTCCAACCCCGCCTAGGATGTATACCTGCAAATCTGAAAGATCAGCCATGGTGTCGAATCGAAAGCAGCAGGCAACATGGTTGAACCGTAATGACTTACCTTAGACGCAATATTAACTGCAGCGTGACCTGCCCGAACACCAGGTGAAGATCCTTGAACAGACAACTATTGATTAAAAATAAAAAAAGAAGATTAAACAGCCATTGAGAGAAAGTGATTTGCAATATCCAAAAACAGAATAGTTGAAAGAAAGATCAATACTCTAGACCAAGTCAGCGAATGCATATCGAGCATATCGACACCTCCTTGATAACGGTCTCCACAGTCCCCACCGTAAACAAACATTTTTTGACCAACTGCAGTAGCAGAGTGACTATCCCTAGGGACTGGAACATCACCCCTCACCTCAAACTTCATCCACACCATTGTCTTGAGGTCTAGAATGTGCAAATCATTCAAGTAATTCGATTCGCCCTCTCCACTTCCCCCGAAAACAACCAGTTTGTCATCTCCAATGAGCGTAGCTGTGTGGCTTTCTCGAGGCAACGGTGGATTCCCTTTGCATTCAGGTTGCATCCATACCTTGGTAACAAGATCCAAAATGTGGAGATCATTTACCTTCTTAGATCCATTCGTTCCACCAAAAACTATCATCTGGTTTCCAACAACCACCGCGCCGTGGCTGTCTCTCGGCCCCGGACCCTGTCCCGTAGTTACCATGTTGGTCCAGACCATGGTATCAAGATTCAGCACAAGCACATCACTGAAATGCAACCCCCCACAGCATCCCTAATTTGAAATAAAAACAAATAAACACATCACAAAAACAGCATAGCATCTACTATTAAACATAACTCAAAAGCATTCCCCTCATACACAACATCAGATTTACTATTTCCCATTTGAATTTAGACCCAAGAATTAAGCCAAGGAACCTAGAATTCATAACAATGCCAAAGATTTAAGAGTAACCCTTTTGAAAGGGTAATGAAAAGTAAAGAAAAACCCTCACCTTTCTTTTAAACATGCATTGAAATAGAATTCCCAGACAATGAAGCAAAAGGGGTATATCATTAAGAAACTTAAACAAAACAACTCAATATTTATGAGAGAGATAAAGAGAACAAACATGAGAAAATCAAGGAAACTAGAGGAGAATTTTCCAACCAGCCAACAGTTAAACTGTCTATAATAATTTGAGTAACTAAAATCTAAAACCACATAGAAAGACAAATCTGTTTTAAGCCAAAGAAAAACCATAGAAATGAACAGAAAAAGTACAGTAAACAAACAAAAGAAAACCAAAACACAAAAGAATTGAAAGATCAAGCAGAACAGAGATCACAGACAGCTCAGTTATAATCCTTAAACCAAAACACCAAAGAATTGAAAGTTCTCAATACTAGAATGAAAAACAAAGGGCTACATACCCCAAAAACATAGACATTTCCTTGGTAATAACAAGAAGAATGGCCCCATCTTTCAGAAGGAGTAAACCCCATGGCTTTAGGATAGAGCCACATTGCTTTCTTCTTAGAAATCTCACCACCAACAGAAGAACCCATTTCTTTTCTTCTTCAAAATTTTCCTCTCTGTTACAAATATTTGAGGATTTTAGTTTAAACACAGTGGTTGAAAAGGAATCAAGGGAGAGAAATAAGGAGTCAAAAAGGACATGAACAAGGCAAGTGATGTATCAACTATCAGTGTCAATAGACATGAAAAGATGGGAGCTTTCAAGTCTAAATCACTGTGGCACCCAACAACAACAGAAGCTTGTGATGAGAACAACAATTTTTTTCTACCCTTTTTTCTATTTTTATATAAGGAAAAAAAAAATAAAGGAAAAAAAAGAAACTTTTTTTTTTCACCTAGGCAATATATCAAACATCTGATGGGCAAAAGTCATTAGAATTCAAAGATAGGGAGTTAGTGATGTAATGTCATTGAGAAGGTAAACTGTACACAGAGAAAGGGACAGATATGCAAACAAAGAGATCATATTACTTTATTATTATTTTTTCTTTTAATACTTATCTACACTTTTCATAAATTTTCTATATGAAAATGATGAAGAGAGTGGAGGGGGGCATTTGGGTTGTGGGAAATGATGAAGAGGGTGTTTTGGGTTGTGTGAGTTTGAGGTTATTTTGGAGAAAGGATTAGTTTTTTTACATTTATTTTTCTCTTCTTTTTGTTGAAGGTAAAAAAAAAATGCTCACATGGTTTTCTCACCTAGTATTATGATATGACTATATGGGGATTGAGAAGAAAAAAAAAAACTTTTTTCTTTTTGAAGTGTATTGTTGACTAAGGATACATAGAAAATTGACAATCTAAAAAACTTAAATTATTTAATTACTTAAAAACTTAAATTATTTAATTTAAATAACAAGAGTTGAGTTGAGTTGTAATTTGTAATTTTTTAGAAAATTGACAATAAAAAAAACTTAAATTATTTAATTCAAATAGTAAGAGTTGAGTTAAAGTTGTAATTTGTAATTTTCTTCAAACAAATTTTCAAATTAAAAATCATTTTGATATTTGAATTTTAAAACACATTTTCTCTAGCATCTATAATGTTAGACTTGGTCTTCATATTTTCAATCATCTTTAATATTGGATTTTATTGTTAGTTTGACATTTTTTTAAATAGAATTTGATATAATAATAGAAAATTACGTTTTTAATTTTTATATTTGAGATATAATTTTAATTTGTTTTTTCTTTTTTTGAAACAAAGTTTCAATTTTTTCATATCTTTTAAAATTGAATATTTTTTACTTCTCACATTTCAATCATTTTCAATTTTAGTTTATAAGTATATTTTAAATTTACTTTTATATTTATTTTTTAAAAAATAATTAAAATTACATGAAAACTAAAACAATTAGCTCATCAATATATATTAAAACTTAAAATCAATTTAATCATTATTTTAGTCAATATTACATTAATATAACTAAGGATCTTGTTATTTTGGAGGTTAAAAGTGAATATTATTAAAATGTCACGAGTAAAAATATCATATTTTAAAAATTAGGGTCCATATTGAAACTAGAGTCTAAACTTAAAGACTTAAAAGATATTTTTCCATAATAATAATAAGAAAAATTATATTTGATAAACTTTTCTAACAAGATAACTGCAAATGAAGATAAATTTAAATTTTTTGTATCTATAGTCATTACTACATTTTAATATTGTTTTATAAATATTTATTAATATCAATATTATGTAATTATAAATATTTATTAATACACTATTATAAAAAATTATGTGAAAAATATTCAATAATGTCAATTAATATTTGTTTTTTTTTTTTTACTATAGTTATAATTATTTTATAGATTTAATTAGTTTGGTAAAATTTTCTCATAATAATCTTCTTTTTAATACATAATAATAATTTCTAACTAATAAAGATATAACTAAGATAGAGACCAACTTTTCTTGTCATTTGTAAAAGTATGGATTAAATGTACCTAGCTCGAACGTTATTCTAAGTTCTGTTTTTACAATAGAACAAAATTTAACTAATTATATTTAGAAAAAACATATATATTTACCCTAAATAATATAAAGATATTGTTGTGCAAAATTGCTCGATCTATACTTTAAATCAAAAATAGCAAATGATAGATCTAAACCAAATTGAACAAATAGAGATGAAATCAAACCAAATAAAGAATGATGGAAAAGAGAGACAAAGCACACCAAATTTAAGTGGTTTGGCAACGTCCCTACTCCACTATTGTGAATCGATCGAGCTTGATCGATTCAACAAAAAATGTCATTGCCAAGATTTGTATAAGAGTTATCAAAAGTAACTAGGGTTTCTAAAATCTCTCTCAAAGAAGAAGATAACCCAAATGTGTTTTATATAGAGCACATGTTTACATAACTCACATAGTTAGTTAACTAACCTCAATATTAACCCAAGTTACAAATCATTCACTAAATGGACTAACTATGTGTAATTCACCTAATAATAGATATTAATTATAATACTTTAAAATTAGTTGAACCTAGAGAATTCTAGATTTCAGAAATAAAAACAATATTGCTGTGTGTTTTTGTTGTATATTATATAAAAATAGGAAAAAGAGATGAAGATGGACACCACAACCAAGAACTCAATTTTCAAGGTGGCCATTTGATGTGCATCTAGAAATGTCTTTTCTCGAGGTTGTGTATATTTTTGGGGCTAAACATGGAGCTTTGCCCTTTGTAAAATTTTTAATTTTAATTTCTAGTTTTGGGAAAAGGTGTTTTCTTTACCTCAATTCCCACAAAACCCACAAGAAAAAAAATAATATTTTTTTTCCCTTTTTCTTGTAAGGTAATCTTTCAATAGTGTCACCTCTTGATTTCTTCATTGATTGTTGGGTTTTGTGTAGCTATTTCACTTTTGGAATTCCCTTTTCATAATTCTCTTAAATAGGATATTAGATTAAGTTTTGAAGATTTCTTAACTAAGATATAATTATTGGGTTTTTGTTGAGGTTTTCTCTTATACAAGTTTACTTTATTTATGTCAAAAAAAGTAGAATGAGTGACATCCTATATGCTTGAGTAAGAAAAAAAAATGAAGAATTCGAATTTCTTCAATAAAATATTGTTGAGATACTTTTGTTAGGAGTAAAATATTTCTTTATAGGAATTATTAGTATATTTATGACCTTTTATATAGGAATTATTAAAGAATATTTTGAAATTTTATATTTAATGTATTCTATATATTTGTGAAAAGTTAGTGAAAAAATAGAAACTTTATATCTTTATCACAATTTATTATCTCTCAACTACCATTGATCTCCTCACCAATTAAATATCATCAAATCTATCTTTGAACTCACTTTCTATGTTCAAAACTTAAAGATTTCATTCTTCTTGAATAAAATTAAGTCTTTTGACAAATGGTCATTTTTCTTGATAATTCATATTCACATGACTTCTCTTCTAACATGTGAGGAGGTCGATAGAGATCTTTAATATGAATTTCTGTTTTTGTTCTACATCGAGATATTCTGAACAAGATATTCTATCGACATGATTAAGTACGAGGTATGTTTTTAATACCACTTTTTAAACAATTGACCCTAAAAAGTCTCCAACACCTATCTTCCTAATAGATATATTTTTTGTGGTAATTTCTTTCAACTAATACAGTTATTGTTGAGTTAATATTTAATTATATTATGATATGACTATTATGAACTTATAAATAAGTTATAAATTATTATCTAATTCAATTAATTAGGAGATAATTTCTTTGTCAAAATGTTAAAAGAATAGAGCTTCTGCATCGTATATATGTCCACGAAACTTTAAAAAATATGAACAAAAAAAAGTATATATCGAGTTGAATATCAATGGGTGGAGAATTTGAATACAACACCTTCAATCTTTTAATTATAGGTATACACTTGTTTTAAAATTTGAATAATTTTTTTGTTATCATACTAAAATAAATTATATAGATAAAATCGATTAGTTGAGTTTGAATTTAAATGAGTAAGAAGCCAATGAATTTGAAGTTAAGGAAATTTGTAGTTGTTTTAATTATAGTACTTTATAGTAAATTTTCATTGATAGCAAAAATGTTGGATATTTTTGCATATTTTAATTAAATCATTCACTGTCTCTTGATTGAATATTATTTGATATACTGGCTGAAAATGATATATCACACTGATTGAAGATTATAATTGAAGATTTTATGCGACAATGATTGATGATTGATGACTGTTTGTAATATTGATTGAAAATTATATGTACACCAAATTATCTATTACATTAAGACACATGAACTTTTTCATATTTTTATTTGGTCGGCCACAATTTTCTACTATGCATAACTTTATTTAAAAGAAGTTGTTATTCATATAATTTTTAAAATTTATTATTATTATTATTATACATGAGAAATCCTCTAAAGCTATTAATCTTTTCTTTTAAATTATTTCATTTGTTATTTTTCAAAAGTCTTCGCCTTCCCAATCCTTTTTTTCTCTAAAGTATGGCTAATTTCTTTTTATTAAAAAAAAGGCTCATACTTTACCAACATTTTTTTTTTTTTTTTTTTTTTGAGAAGTTATACTTTACCAACTTACCACCTATGATAAAGACCACATTAAACACATATCGAAGTTAAAAATAATAATAAAAAATAAAAAATAAAAAAACTTTAAACATATATCCACTCTTCGATATAAAAAATGGGTTACACTTACAAAAGCCGTTCACGTATATAACAATGCATTAAGCAGTTGAAATTCAAAATTTAAAAAAAGAAAAAAAAAAAAAAAAAAAAAACATTTCACTCCAACTGATAAAAAAAAAACTACAATAAAAACAAATTTAACTTTGAACATATATCCAATTTTCAAGACTAAAGAAAAAACATATTTTAAAAATATTAACCTTGTTTTTTTTTCAAAATTATTTGAGATAGAAGAATTCAAACTTATGATGTCTAAATTATATGTCAGTTGAGTTATTACTTACAATTATAGTTATTTATAAATTCAAAAGAACCTTTAATTAAGGGGTGTTCTAGAGAAGAGATTGAGAATGATTATAAAGAGAATAATTTTCTTGTCTGGCCATGGAAAACCATTTCCCTATAATCTTGTTTCTCAAAAATCACTTTTTATTTCTCATGTAATCATCTTTTATTCATTATTTAATCACTTTTCATTCTTCTTCTAACCAATTTTTTCTACCTTCATACTCACTATTTTATATTTTTCTATTTTATTAATTGAACTCGAGATTGTGAGGTTGAACTGGATTATCATCAAACAGTGAAACTACTAGGCCACTAACTCGTAACCGTGGCGTCGAGAATTATTCTCCTTCATATTCTTCTCTTAATTTTCATTGACATAATTTTTCTCATTTTTTGGAGTGTTTGAGGCAAGTAGAATAAACATAATTAAACTATTAAACTCAATATGCTAAATAATAATTTAATTAAGAAAAAAAAAATACTTTTTTAGTTTTTAGGTTTGGTGTAACCAATATGAGCTTCCAAATATCCATACCCTAGGCAGAATTAGTGAGCCGTGTAATAGGCGACCATTTTGCGCGGTTCGGGGGGGCACTTGAGTCAGCTGCCGCCTCCCGACTGCGTCTTGACCATCAATTTGTTTCATATATTTCAAAATGGAACATTTTTATCATTAATATTTGAGTAACACTCACTTTTAGTTCATAAAATAATAACATCTAATGTAATATTGACTAAAATAATAATTAGACTCATTTTAAATTTCGATGTATTCATGAAGTAATTATTTTAATTTTTAAGTAAATATATTTAAAATATATATATATATCTATATATATATATATATATATCTATCTCTATATATATATATATCTAAAAGTAAGCTTAAAAAAAGTGAGGAATATTATGAGAAAATTGTTCTTCAAAATATAAGAATTGTTTTTGTTTTTTTTGGAAAATCAAAATATAGAAAATTAATTTGAAATATATGGTAAAAGAAGAAAAAAAAAAAAAAAAAGGTCAAATGTCAAAGTCCGGTGATGTTGGGGTGAAAGAAAAGATGTAGAACGAGAGAATGCACGCGAGAAACACGGGAGCATTTTCTTATGAGAAAATGACGGTTATACCCCCTTCTCTTTCCTCACGTGGCTTTTCTTCGTCTCTTTTTTACCTTGTAACTTGAAATCTCTTTTTCTCTCTCTTATTATTTATTTATTTATTTGTTATTATTAATAAAGCAACTTCTTCTTTATCTTTAAAAACAAACAAACAAACTCCCTTCATTTCTTTTACAAACGTAGGTGTTTGAGGTATTTGGACCACCAAAAATAAGGATGAAAATGAGAATGATGATGATTTTCTGTATTTAGGCTACCGGAAATCATTTCCTTTATAATCACATTATCAAAAAATTACTTTTTTTATTTTTCTTCTAATTACTTTTTATTCTCTCTCCAACAACTTTTTATACATCACATAACTATTTTTCACTTACATTATATTCATTATTTTATTTTTTTCATAATCATTACTCTCACCCTAAACATAAATAATCATTATCCTCATAATCATTACCTTCACTCCAAACACAAATAATCATTCTCTTTTTTATTCTCCTCTCCATTCCCTCCATAATCATTATCATTATCATTTTCCTTCTCCCAAACACCCCCTAGATGATAAGGTAGTTTGATAGGTTTAGGAGTCAAAGTCCTAGCAAAGGAACTTAGGGCTAGGGTTAATACTACTTATTAAATAGTTGGTCCTAGAATTGGTGTGTTATTGAAATGTTTGCGTGTAGAATGGTTTAAAAAGAATTGGTGATATTATGTTTTCTCCTCCATTTTGCTTAGAGAGTCCATTATTCTTATGGGGTGGACGGTAAATCTTTGATTACGTGGAAAATGGAAGAGTGAGTGGAGATGAAAAATTTCTCACAAACTAAATAGGGACGAGGAGTGTACTCACGAGAGTAATTTACATTTCTTATATTTTGTTTTGAGATCTCCAATTTTTTCGATGTGAAATCTCTAACATGGATGAATATTTTCTTTACATAACTAACTATAATGAAAACTAATAAACATTTCTCTTAACTATTGAAAAAATTATCTAAAACATATTGAGTTGAATTTAGATCATGAAAGTTTGTAAAAATTATATAGAAGTAAGAAAAAGAAGAAAAAAGAAAGTCAAATTCTCGTGATGAACTCAATCCCTATGAACTTTTTGTGGAGATATGAATTAAAATGGGTGGTCAAGATGAGAACACTAATTTTTCTAATTTTGCTAATAGTATGATAATAAGAATACTAGATGCACTAACACACATATTAGTAACCAACATCTATATGAAAAATAAAAATTAAAAAAAAAAACATCGCCAACCACATTCACACACACCAAACACACTCCCACATTATTCTCAAAAAAGAAAAAAAAAAAAAAACTCCCATATTATCAACATTATGTTTTTTCAAGTATAAATTAAGAGAAAAGACCATAAATTCTACGTACGATACTGCTTATTAATATTATCCAAATTATGCTTTCAAAAAAAAAAAAAAAAACATTATCAAAATTATGGTACTTTTAAAACAACGATTATCAACATATTATGTTACTTGCGGTTTAAGTAGTAAATAAACTTAGATTCATCGTTTTTAATAGTGGAAGTGTATACGTTTGCATCATAGTTTTATTTTGACATAAAATACTTTAATTCCTATTATACTTTTTTAAAAAGAAAATTTAACATATTATGATTTGAAAGCCCACTATTTTGACATAAAATACTTTAATTCCTATTATACACAACGATATAATCACATGTAAACTAATTAAGAAAAAATAAGTGTGTTTCAGTAGAAGGTTTTAAAAATGAGGGGTAATGATTATGGTAAATTTTGAGTGGTTATGAGTAATTTGGTGAAGGTAAAATACTTATTTGTATTGAAGAATTATGAGTGGTTGTAGCAAAAATTCTATTTAAATAGATGAGTAATAGTTAAATAGTTGTATAAGATTATCTTAGGTTGAACTGAAAGATTTGAAGGGTGTGGTAGAAAACCTTTATTTAGATTGAGAGAATATGGACGGTTGAAGTAGAAGTGATATTATGCTTCTACAAAGAGTTTTATGGAGGTTTTTATATGGTATTTTTTGGACTTGCTCCATCTAAATATAGGTTGAGTCAACTCCTAAACAAACTCTCATTTCAAACACACCTAAAATATTGTCCATAAGATACATTAACATTTATTCCAATTAAAGACTTTGATGGTGTGTTTGGATAGAAGGTTTTGAAAATTAAGGAAAGTGATTATGAGAGGTTTATAAAACTTTGTTATTCTATTTCTTTTTTAGTGTAGAACTTTGTTGGAATTGATGTCTTATGAGTGATTGTGACAAAACCTTTGTTTAGACAAAGAGATTATGAATGATTGTGGCATAAAACTCTTATTTAAATTGAGAGCTTATGAGTGATTGAGGCAAAAAAAAAAAAAAAAAAAAAAAAAGAAGAAGATCCAAAAGTGGTTGAAGTAAAAGGAATATTATACTTAGGCCATGTTTGGTTCGCTGGTTAGAATTCAAATTTCTTAGAATTTGTATTCTTTGAAATATAGCATCAGAATAGAATTTCCTAGAATCATGTATTGCGATGTTTGGTTCGCTGGATTCATGCTCCGAGATAAAATATTATGTTTGGTTCGTTGTATTGTTCCTCTGGAATGGAATCTTAATTTATAAATAATAATAACAGAAAATTTATGAAATTCTTTTGCTTATTATTATTATTATATATATATTATTATAAATTAATAATATTGATATAATTACAAGCCTTACACAAGAATATTATAATAATAGTAATAATAAATATTATTTTTCAAGTTTATAATAATAATAAATATTATTTTTAAGTTTATAATTATGATTATTATTGGTTAGTTAATAACAATTTATGAACATATTTGTAAAAAAATTTATTAAAATAATTGAAAATAAATATTGCATAAAAAATATAATTAAATAACTAATTAGAAATACTAGTCATCTTCTTTCACTATTATTTAATTTTTTAGTAATCTTTGATGCTATTTAAAAAATGTTTTATCGCCATGTTACAAATGATGTATACCAAAATTATTTTTAAAAAGTAAATCATGTGATAATAAAATTAAATAACACAATTAAACAAGTAATTATAAATATAAGTAATCTTCTTCGAGACGCAACATGAATGACAACAATTGTAGTTGACCACTTCTTAAACAGTTCAACAATTGTAAAACAACCTATAATCATATAGTAAAAATAAACAAGTCATTAGAAAAGATATTAACCTATAAAAGTCATAAATTAAACAAGAATAAACAATTTAGATTTAAAAATAAAAAAAGAAAAAAAGAAAAAAAGAACATATGCTTACTTGTGAGGTAAAATGACATAAAAAAAAAAGTTGGAAGAGAAATAATAATGACAAAAATGAATGGATATGACAAAAATTTATTACATTTTGAAACTCACACCAAAACCAAGTGAAGAGTTGGAATGACATTGAAAAATGGATAGTTTTGAAATTAATTCTAAAATCATGTTTAAATACGGCGAACCAAATACTGGTTCGAATTTGGATTCCAAATCAACCTCAATCCAACCAGTGAACCAAACATGGTCGTAGAGTTTTATGGGAGAATTTTGGAGTTTTTATGGAAGTTTTTAAGAAATTTTTGTTCTGGAAATGCTCCATCCAAACGTAGAATTTAGCTCATCACTAAATAAACCCTCACAAATTCTCTATCTAAGTGAGTCTCACTTTATAAATTCACTATATTATGGTTCATTTGATAATCATTTGGTTTTGAAAATTTAAGTCTACAACTATTACTCCAACATTATTTTGATATCTACATTTTATTTATATTTTTAAAAATCAAATTAAAGTTTAAAAGTTAAAAAAAATAATTTTTAAATAGTTATTTTTTTTCTTTTCAATTTGGTTAAAATTGACATATTTTTTTAAAGAAAGGTAACACTATGTATATAGAGAATTTAATTAAATAAAAGCTTAAATTTTAAAAACAAAAAATAAAAAATCAAATGATATAAAACCTTTCCTTTATTTTATATCCCCATATTAACATAATAATCTTATCCTTTTCGTTTTGGAGTAAATAATAAATAAAACATTTGCACAGTTTTTTTTAATATAAATTGAGGGAGAGACCACACAAAGCCTACACTACGGTTCTCAAATAAATAAGTATTATATACCGATTTATAAGATTCAATCCTAAATTTTCACTAATTAAAAGGCAAAACAAAAAAATCTCGCAGGGAGAATTTGTCTTCCAACTTTATTTAATATTTTAACATTTATAATTTAGTGGAGCAAATTGGAAGAATAAGATTTTAAATTAACTGGACCAAATAATTTTCCCAAATTGCACTTGAAAGTAATTTGTCATTCTTAGATACTTTTGAAAAGATTTGGTTCTAAAGTAATGATTTGACATAAGAATCTCCTATCCAATGAATCAGTAGCGCGATTAGTTATCTGATTTAATGTTAATCTAAGATAAAAATATCATATCAATAGTGTTATTTTAAAAATATGTATATATTTCCATCCCAAACTAATTTTCTTACATATTTTAATTTGATTATTCCATCAACATGTTTTAGTACGCCTTTCACACCATTATCGTATAATTCTATTTCAAACTAATTTCATTGTCTACATGAAAACAACTCCTAAAAAATTAGGAAAAAAAATATCACGACTATCGATACTTTTTTGTACAACTATGAAGTAAATTTAAATACAAGTTTGATCATTGGATTTTGACATTAATTACATTTAAATAACTAATTGCACTATTGACCAATTAAATTACATTTTACTTACTAAACATTAAATATTAAGATTAGTTTAACTTTAGTTCATAAATTTTTACAAGTTCAATTTTAATCTCTAAATTTTAAAATTTTTTAATTCTTGAACTTTAAAAAAAAACATAAAATTGATTTTAGAATTTTTTTTATTGTTTATTTTTCTGTAAAAAGTTACCATCTTACGATTAATATTTCTTTAAAGTTGGTCTTGGATTGTATTGAAATTGTTAATATTATTGAATTAATTTTGATTAATATTGACTTTAAATTTAGTACAAACTATTTTTTTTTCTAAATACAAAAACTAACATTAAATTTTTGAAAGTTCACGATCAAAATGAAATAAATTTCAAAGTTACTCAAATTAGTCGAGTCAACTGAAACTGAAATTATATTTTACCCTATAATTATTTTTTCAACATTTCCAAAATCGAAAATTAAAAGCATATACACAGATTTTTTTTTTTTTTTTTTTAAAATTTTTAAATTAGTGTTGAAATTAAAAACGACTAAAACTATACAAAAAGGCTGAATTCTAAAAGCAAAAGAAAAATAAAAAAAAAATTTAAAAAAAATGTAAAAAAGGATGCACGTGCACGTGCATGGCTGTAGCTGTGCTGCGTGACCTGTACGAGCCGCTGCCCAACGGTCAATGCACGCCCTTGGGTTCAACAAAGAGTTCTTCTTCTTGGCCCTTGTGCTTAAAATTTCAACACCCAATCCAAACGTGTGTAACTACTCTCGACTCGGTCTTCATCGTACTACGAAAAACCCGAACCAGGTCTCACTACCGATATGTTGATGCGTAGCGTTCCTCAACGTCGAGAGTAGTTGTTCTTTCCTATAGTGTTGGTCGAGTTTTGTAAGTTTGGTTCGTGATCTGATCTGTTCTTGTTTATTATGATCACTTCAATTGACTTCATTTTAAATTGGAGAAGCATTGGATTATGTTAATTTATTTTCAACTATAATTGTTTTGTGGGATTGAGATGGAAAGATAGAAGTTGTTTGCTTGAATTTGATGATCTTAATTTGTGGCCTAAAATAAAATGAGGACTTTGTTTTTGGTGACATGAAAAAATGTGGGCTTATGTATTAAGTAATTCATGTATTCTAACATGTCAACACATACTCGACATCAATGGTTGTTTTCTTTCTCCTATGATGTTGATATTAAGATTTGACATGACGATTAGCAATTTTCTACATCGACTTTTGGTGGTTCGGTCAAATCTATCTCTTCTATTTCAATCAACTCCTATGATTTAGTTTCAAGAATGAAATGACCCAACCGAACTAGCCCATTTACAATGCTACCTTCTATTTAGAATCATGATAAGCTAGGATTTCAAATAATAATGTTTTGAGTTCAACAACCGTTTAGAGGGAAGGAATTCAAACTCATAACTTTTTGGTCATGAGCACACACTTGTGTCGATTACTCTGATTAGTGCGGTGATGCATGCATTTTAATGAATATGGTAAAGATTTAAAAAGAAAAAAAAAGGTAGATTCCATTACACAAAGGAGAATAAGCCGACCCTTACTTTTTCATCACCAGCAAGCAGTGTTATCTGAATCTTTCAAACATGGCTGATGAAAGAAAACTCAGTGGGAAAAAAAAAAAGGAAGAAGAAAAAGCTAACCAAGAAGAGTTAATGGCTTTGTGGGTTTGAATAAAATTTCAACATTTTATGACAGTAAAAGAGGCAGACCCCCCCCAGGCAGTGCTCAGTAGTAAGAAACTGGAGTCTAATTAGCCACTCTCATCCTTGAACTTTCAGATCATAAAAGCAGCAGAAACCAGAGGAGAAAATCAATAAAAACAAGGTACAATTTAAGCCATTGATGAATACCATCAAGCAACAGTAATTTCTATCACACATTTATCAGATGAAGATAGAACATGGAAGTAGAATTACACCAGCAAGCACAAAAGCTACTCTAAGTTTGTTCCTGTTCAACTAAAAAGGAAACTGAAAATCTTCAGTCTACTCAGACTTTTCCCTAAACTCAGATTTCTCAGTGTTTTTTTTTCCAAGTGAGAGCTAAATCTTTTTTTTTTTTTTTGATATGAAACAGTAACTTTCATTGATGGATGAAAAATTACAAAAAAGCAATCGAAAAAGTTACAATAGATGATGCCATTGGGCAAATAAAAAAGATAAGCCATAGTTACAAAAAGGAGGAAATCTATGACACCAAGTAATTCCAGCTTGTATAGAAGCTTCAATAATGGTGGGGAGGGTGGCTAATGTATCATTAAAAATCCTGTTGTTTCTTTCACCCCACCATTTCCAAAAGAATGCATAAATCTTTGATTCTTCCACATCATGATGATTTACTATGCAAGAATGAGATGAAGAACAATGAATAGTCAACAGTTCTGTAATCTTTGTTATGTCCAAGCCAAAAAGAAAAGAAAAAAAAAGCATCATGATTTATTCACTGGTGGGTTCTGGACCATCCTTTTTCTTCTTTCTTTTCCTTTTTTTTTTTTTTTTTGTTGAAATGGAGTTTCACAAAAGATTCTCCGCACCATAGAAGGAAAAAGTATTCAAGCTAAATGAACTGATTGCTTTACATCTTGAACAGGAAATGTATGTACACTGTCAGAATTGATATTGAATCTAGTCTATCGTAGTGGGGGTTGTTTTATTTCACTGTGTATTCATTTACCCCACAAAATAATGAATTATGAAAGATAAAGAGTAGATGGTATGGGCTTGACCTTCCAATTTACATATTAATTTGTGTCCTATGTATCAAGAATCCAACAGCTCCAGCTTATGTCATATACAGCTTTAGCATCAGGACATCTGCCAACATTGAATGAATTGTCAGGTAACATCAAACAATAATCATCATGTCCAAGTTACTAGCAAATGTTAGTCTTAGTGCTTGTCATATTCCTTAATTTTTCTAAGAATTTCATAAAAAAGGATTAGCTTTTACAAATTGGAGCATTATGGTACCAGATGCATATCCTAATTCCTACATTTTTTTTTTATGAAAGTGAGTATCCAAGGTCAGCTTGCCCACACCTTAACTAACCTCATGAGACTACCGCCTGATCTTACTACATACGGTTGACAAGAAAACTCATAGGGCTAGGATTTAGGTACTTATCTCAAAAGTTACTAGCAAGTGTTTCTTTTAGACTGTCCTATTCTTTGGTTCTTTTGGAGTTTCATAAAAAAAGATTTCTTTTTATATCTATGATTGTGTAGACCTGCTTGCATGCACCTTGACTATTGACATTTGTATGTCAAGGAAACCGTAAGAAAATAATTCCTAGGTAGCTTTCTACAAATTTGAAGTTTATGGTACCAGATACATATACTACCTTTTTTTAATTAGCGAGTGTCCAACTTAGCTTGCCTCCATGTCAACTAATCTAGAGTAAAGTTGTGTGGGCCTAAACTGTAGACACAATATTGACGAACCATTATAAAAAAAGGATGTGCGCCCCTACAGAGCTTGTTTGAGTTCAACCACAATTAAAGGTTGTGACCTCTAAGTCATAAGTATACACTTTATGTCAGTTAAGTTATACTCTTGTTGACGCTTACATAGAGCTTGTTAATCAGATTCTAACTCCTACAGCTAGTTTTTCTTTCCATTGGCACCATCAATGTAATGACTTCTTTTGCTTTTGTTTCCTGCCTCAACCGGCAGAGATGGAATTGGTTCCAAACTACAGAATGTTAGCTAAACAACAGCTGCTACTACTCATGAGGGTTTTTTTTTAGATTATAAAAATTGAGGGTGGGGGACTCGAACCTAAGACCTTTTGATCATTAGGTGTACAGTAATGCTGCTGAGCTACTACTCTTGTCGGCACTAGTCAAGAGGTTTCTCTACGGCAACTTTCATGACTATCCTTTAATTCTAATTTTCTAATCTATGAAAGATCTAATAAATTTATATATGCAAACTCTTATACAGGAAACCATCATAGGTCAACGTAGTCTAGTGAATAAAAGGTCTTGAGAAACTTATATTTAATGGGTTCAATCTATAGTAGGCAATAGCCACCTACTTAAGAATTAATTTTTTATGAACTTTTTTTTTATCTTTGACAACCAAATGTAATAGGATTAGGCGATTGTTTCGTTAGAATAATCGAGATGCATGTAAATTGACTTAACACTCACATAGATGAATAAAATATCTTCTACAGCAAATCTAACAAATTCTTAGAAAATTCATCTGGGCAGTCTATTAGCAATTTATAGTCACATTGGAGTCTCTAATCAAATGATGACTCCGAAGTTGAATGAATTCAACAAAGAGTTCTCGATCTGGTTTAAGTATGACAGTGATACAACTCCCTTTGTTTCTAATATATATTGTTAACTGTTAACATAACAAGTGAGTTGAAGTTAGACTGAGTTTTAGTCGAGTATTTTATACATACCTCGAACTGAGAGCTGAAAGAGAAAAGTTTTCTTTGTTCATCAGTTGGATTCAACAACCACTGGCAGAATATCACTGTTGCTCCAACCACAGATAGAAGTGAAAGCATAGCTAGAAATCCATAATGGGAAGTGTCATTGGCAATTATTGCAACTCCCAACATTATAGACTCTGCTAAACTAGCAACGGAGACCTCGGTTGACGCAATGAGGTTCGTTTTGGATGACGGTATCCCAGTTTGAAGAATTTGTTGCCCCACAACATTATATGACATGTGTCCCAACCTAGATAAAACCTGCATATAGGACAATCATTTAGGAAAACAAAGGTGTAAAAAGTAATTGATGCATCAAATTTTGAGCTAATAGCCGCAGCAATTCAAATGTTAAGGTTCATTAACTTCGTATAAACAAGATGATTCAGCTCATTCCATGAATAATAATAACTTAGATTTCCAGGAAGTGACATCTCAACATATTCAAGCTAGTTTATTTGGATAAGAAGAAGCTGATACTATTATAGGATTAGAAGTTAAATTCTTACAATCATAGATAAGAAGAAAAGAAGAGGGCTCTGCCGGGAAAGAGAACCACTCCAGTACACAGCAACAGCAACTGTTAGAAGTGCAGCCTGGAATATTAATCCAACTGCTCCAGCCTGACAAATGGAACTAGGAAGTGAGTGAGTCTGTCCAAAATATAGAACTGCATGGCATAACGAGAATAAACATAGACGAAAATGCACGTTACCTTCAAAATTCCGAACTGCCTGACCAAATTTGCAGACACAAAGGTTGCAGTAACACCCATGCACGCACATAATCCACTAAAACCTCCAATAATTGATGGACTAAGACCTGTAAGTAAATACCAACCATAAGTAAAAATGTAACCTATCAAAGCTAAAGAATAAATAATACAATGGAGTATCAGTATAAGTTTTTTTTTCCCTTCGATCTTTCTTTTCTTTGTTTTGGGAGGGGGGGTTGTTTCCGGGTCATTGTAGCAATGATGTAGTGAGGATTCACCCATTTATGATGTATAACAATTTGTGAATGCAATCTAGCTATGTCTTATAAGGATAACAAAACTAATGGTCCCGAAAAGGTTGGCTGGACGTTGAAGCTACATCTGCTTCATAGAACAAACCTAAATATGATAATCATATAGAGTAAGAAGTCATAAACATACCTTGCTGAGTTAAGAATGCTGTCATCAAACTTCCCGGTGCAAGCACAGCATTGAAGTAGAGGAGCACATAGGAAAGGCTTGCAGGAAGAGATGGTTGCTGCCAGTACTCCTTCCATCCGTTTCTAATAACTTCTACTCCCACATCCACTGAAAGCACAAAAAATGATATTAGAAAAGGAAATGTATCAGAACTATCTTTGATTGGCATAATGGTTCATGAAAGTTTACTTATACTCTCAGCACCATGTGAATTTACTTCGGTGGGATTGCCACAACAAGTTTGTGAACATTTTGCACGATCAAGAACACCGGTGGAGAGTCGGTTGGTTAACCATGTAAGTACAACCTGACAAAACATAAGTAAGAATTAACAAGCTTACCTAGCAAGAGATATCTAGTTAGCACTTAGCATGGGATCAAGCAATTACCACAACTGGCAAGGACCATAACATTAAAGCTGTGGCGAACTTCAAGCATGTTACTGGGTCATACTTGGAAAGGAAAATGCCAAATAAAGATGCTCCAACTATCTGCCCATAAAGAAAACTGAGTCAATTGAGTGCTAGCTTTCATATAGATACTTGATTACAACTTCAGGGAAGGTCTGTTTAACCAAACTAGGAGACAGATATAATGTGGCTACCTAAAGGGGCGTTTGGGCAAGGAGAATGAGATGATTATTAGGGAATAAGAATAAGGGGGAGAATGAATATCTATGTTTTGGGGTGAAGAGAATGGTTATGGGAGGAACCATTGCCTGTATTTGAAATGGATTATGGGGGAGCCATAACTTGTGTTTGAGGTGCAAAAAATGATTATGAGGTAGAGTATGAAAATAATGAAAAATGGTATGGGGGAATGAAAAGTGGTTAGGAGAAGATGAATAGTGATTATAGGAGAATGATTGTCGTTGACCCAAACGTGGGTAAGGGGTGGTTTGATCCCCAAACAACTTCTAAATGACAATTTTTTTGTTAGATTGCATGCATAGTAAATGTAAGGGCACCAAGTTATGTCAATATTCTAGAAAGGGCAAATTGGATAATTCCTTAATAGGGTATCTTGGGGAAGGGGGAAAAGGGAGACTCTTGTGGGCTATAAATAGTGTAATGAAAGGAGAGTGGGAAGGGTCTTATTTTGTGGAGGCCAGGTCATAGTGACTTGGAGAAGAGGTTCTGGTGGCTCTCGAACATCACAGGTTAGCTTATCGTTTCTTTTATTATCTTGTCTTGTTATTTCCATTAGTGTTTGTAGTGTAGTGGCTGGATTCTTACTGTTATATGAAATACATTAAGTTTCTATTGTTATTTCTATCCATTTGGTATTTGTTATTGTTCTGAGATATTCTGGGAAAGTGGTAAGGTATTGGATACCTAACAGTAAACAAACAGAAAATCAAGATCATATGGAGCTGGAAAAATGTTGAGTTCAGAAGACCCAATCACCTCACAGAGAAGGTCAATTCTACTAAGAACAGCATTAGCTTCTGCAAGCGCAATTGGCCTATTTATTCCAGCCAACTATACATGGAAACAAGTGTTAGTTTTAGAGACATTTCTCAAATAACAAACATATAAATAATTTAAAAAGAAACATACCAACACAACCCAATCGCGCTCCATAGCAACTCCCAATGCTATTCCAGATAGCCTCTCTATGGCACCAGCAAAAATCAATGTAACAAACCATGGCTGGAGAAGTATGGATGATGATGCGGAAGAATGCGGAACAGTATGAGCATAAATTACCATTGAGGCAGATAACAATTGAGCAGCAACCTGAAGAAACCATAGAAACCTTAGATTGTAATTTGTAACAAAAACTAGGCCAAATTCAATTCAAGTAGTATAATGGCTTTGGCAAGTTGAGTTCCATGCATGCTCTAATATCAAACTTACGAGATTAATCGTATTGGAATGTACAAAGGTACCTGAACACAATTCAGACAAGTAAATGCAGGAACTCTGGGAAAATTATCCATAAACTTCCCGACCAAAGGACCACCAACTATTAACGCAAGCTGTTAACACGTTCAATATATTAGAGAGCATTTCTCTTGCATCATGATTCAAAATGATTTGTCTTGATGAATAGCTAGTTACCTTAGTAAAGAATCCCATAACTGCTACCGGCAGAAGACTAGAATGAAGTAATGCGATGGAAGAAGGCCAAGCAAAATTCCAAAGCTGTTCGACCAAATTACCCGCGATGCATGTGCCATATAAAGCTGTAAAATCGAAGTAACATTTTTAATCAGGAATAACTACCAAAATCCAAAGTCTTAGGGGTGCTTGTGGCAAAGGGATGAAATTGGGAGAATGTGAAGCAAGATGATTCTCGGTGTTTAGGCTACCAAGAATCATTCTCCCCATAATCACATTTTTATTCGATAACTACTTTTTATTCTTCCCATAACTATTTTTCACTCTCATCATACTCATTATTTTATTTTCTCCATAATCATTCCCTTCACCTCAAACACAAATAATCCTTCTCTCATAATCATTCATTTCACCCCAAACACAAATAATCCTTCTCCTTCCTATTCTCCCCCTAATTTTCATTCCCCCATAATCATTCTCATTCCCCTTCCCCCAAACACCCCCTTATACTTCATTTCTAAACGTATCGCTAGGGCTGCATCACTCTTGCAAGCATTGAGGTATCTCTAGCCCCATGTGATTTCAACATGTTTTCAAAAGTTGAAAACATAGATAAATTCTTACTCATGAATGCCTAATAGAACTAAGAGCTTCAAATCGAGACTGTGGGTTCTCATGTCTTAAAACTCTAGTTGGGGAACACCTTTATCATTTTAGTTTAGGACTATCGATATCATTTTGATATTAAACTTAGGAGGGGGTCTTACCATACAATCCAGCTGGATGAGCTGGAGTTGCTGCAAGAACATTCTGCTCCTCCTCAGATTGAACCTACAATTACATAAACAGAATTGATCTAATGCCTGACTAGAACTATTATCTTCTTCCACAATAAAGTACAAAACACTATCATAGTGAAAGAGAAATTCTCAAGGCAGCATACCGGCAAAGTTGTCAAAAGACTATCGACATATGTCCTTTCCGTCAATAAACTCAGCGGTTCAGTCTGTAGAGTCAAAGTATCAGCCTCAAGGAAACCAGAATTCAATTGTACAATTGGAAGTGAACAATTGGCTTCTATAGAAGATAAAGCTTCTTGGACGTCGTCTTCAACCGAAACTTGATCGAATATTACTTCGGAGTTGGTTAATGAACATTTTGAAATAACTCTCTCCAGCCTGAAACCAAAAAAATCCAGTACAGACAGAACTAATCACCAATTCCGAAAAGAAAAACAACATTCCAAGATTAATTAAAAAGATTGGGGGATCATAAACGTTTCACAATTTGAAGGTAGACAAAAGATATGCCCAATTGAACAAAGTTTCTGCAATCCCATTATCTCAAAACTAGATAATGTGTCCAATTAAAATCCAAGACACAAATCCAAGGCTTCTCAGTTAAGCACAACTCTGTTTAACCAACCAGCACATTGAAACTCCAACTCAAAAGATCTTTTTTTTTTTAGATTTAGTGTTTGGGCCAACTTACGCACCTCAACTATTTTTTTCTGTATATACCGCCTGATTCTATAGCATTTGAATGTCTTTTTTTTTTATAAGATATAACATTTGGATGTCAGGAAACCCTTAAGAAATAATTTACTAAGAGTTTCCTTGACATCCAAATGTTATAGGGTCCCGGCAGTATATCCACCAATGTTATAGGTAGGTGGCTAATGAATTGAACATATCACCTTTTAGTTACATAAGGCCATGTGTAAGCATCAAACTCTGTTTGACCAACGAGCATATTCAAACTTCTACTCATAAGATCAATCATTAAATGAGCAAACAGACAGAATTAACAACTAATTCATTGACTAAGCTAAGATAAAACAAACAAAAAATGCAGCTACATAAACTTCGTCTAAATGTTATCACACAGGGCTTTACCTAGAGGTGGAAGAACTACAACTCTGATTCAGATTCTTCAACCGCCGAGAAACAAACCGATAGCGAAATCCAGAACAATGCGACAACAAAGAAGCGTCACGAAATGAAAATTTCAAACAACTGAAAGAGTGGGATTGACCGAGTACAAGAGTGTGACCAACAGCCATGGCTGCTGCTTAAGCTTCAAGTTCAAGCTCCCAAACTTGAAGAGCCTACAAATGGAGTATTCCCCACTCATACAGCCCCTCAAACGCAAATCAGCAACTGGGTTTTCTTCAAAAACATCAAAGAACAAACCCCAAAACGAGTTCGCAACCAAATTCAAAACCCCATTAAAAATGCTTGAATTTGGGGACAACCCACAATCTGGGTTGTGGATAATGGATGGTTTTGGGAGTGGAAAAAAAGGCTTATCTTTGTGGCGTTTGATTTTGGATATCAACAGCGTTCAAAGCTGGGTGGCGTGGGATCGTTTTGAGCCTCAAGTTTAGGTGTGATTCGGAGTTTTTGGGGTTCGTGGGCCAATTGAAATTTTGGAAATTGGATTGCGTAAATCGGTTTACAAATGAAATTTTTGAGATGGGAATTAATGGTTTTGTGTTTATATTGGAGGTTGGTTGGGGCTTCATTTGATTTTATGGACTTCTGCATTTTGGGTGATTCTTACTAAAAAAACTCAAAAAACTTTAATTCCTAATGCACCATTTGATAATTAGTGGTGTTTGATAATTATTGAGTTTTTAATTTTGAAAAATTAAGCCTATAAATATTACTTTCAAAATCAAGCTAAAATTTAAAAATTACAAAAATAGACGTGTTTTGGTTTTTAGAATTTGTGTTAGAATTCCAAATTAACAATAACAACAATAAATATAAGTTATACAATTATAATAAAACAAAATGAATTCATTTTTCATTATTTTAACATTTTTAATTAACATAAATGATTCCAATATTATTTTTAATATTGTATTAAGATTCTATTTCAAAGTTAGATATTAGATAACTGTAATGATCCATATTTTTTAATTTATTTCAAAAGATATTATTTCATTATTAACTTAGTTAATTGAATGCAATAAGTTAGCTAATATTTTGAAGCTAATTTAATTATACGATTTATATTTAATATGGATAAATTCTTTAAATAGTTAATTCTCTATGTGTGATTCAATTAAATGCAAACAATATAATTAAAATTTACATTACATTTTAGAAACCTTAATTTTCCATTTTTATAAATTTTCTTTAAAAGTGTGAAATTGGAAAATATATAAAGAAGAATAAAAAATAATGAAAAAAACTCATGTGCACATATGTAGAGGAGTCCTACATTTATCTTATGTGACATCATTTGGTACCATATAATTAAATATATTTAAAAATGAAATTATTCTTACGAAGCCACCTCGAGGGCAAATGTTGTGGTTATCATAGCCCTTGAAACTATTCTTCACAACAAGTTAAGAATTAAGGTGTGTTATAAACGGTGAGTTATAATAAACAGGTTATTATAAGAGAGGTTATGATAAACAGTGTTTGAGGTACAGGTTATTGTAAGAAGAGTTATGAAATATTTTTCACTATTTTTTTTAGTTACTTAAATTTAAATTAAAAAAGTTAACAAATAATTAATAATTTTTTTTTAATAAACTTATAATT
>JBBMKA010019972.1:1313-29020 GCA_037833695.1 Sechiopsis laciniata | reverse complement strand
AATCTTTGGCATTTAAGTACAAAAAGCATTCAACATTCACATTTTACTCTAAAATGCGCTACTTTCCCTAGCCTTTTTATATTTAAGCTCATAAATCATACATGCATTTTATTTATATGAATTTCCCATCTTAATGCTATTCTAACTCTGAAGTTTATTCAATTAATGCACAAATACCTTTAAAATATATTATGATATTAGCCTAAATAATGATTATATTTGAGAGCTATCAGTACACGTTGCTTGGCGAGACAGAAATCATACTTCCCTTACAAATGAATGCTTCTGCATTTGATGGTGTAGAATCCAGCTTCCGCTGCAATCCCACACAAATTAACTTAGGGCTTCGTACGCCCTAGCAGAGTTAACCTTAACCCTTTTAGTGGTGCAAAAGGCTTTGCACCAGACTAAACGTAACCTGCTGGGTCTTCCGCCAGTTTCCTCTTCTGAGTTTGCTAGAGGTGAACACATGTGGGTAGCTGGCCGACGCATGTTTAATTAACAAACAACATTATAAATTCTACTCACCCGCATCCATATTAGAATCAATAACCTAAATCCAACTTGTGCTCCATAAGATTTAACCTTAATTAACTAGTGAGGAGATATTCACATTATAAACTAGTTTAAGCAAGATAAGTTGTGATGAGAAAATTAGCACATACTAAACTTAACTTCAAGCCTCATTCGGAAGCACCTGACTGCAATCTGCCTGTACATTGCCCGTAGATTTACTTTTAAGAACAAGCTTTGCGTATACAGCTAGTGAGATGGTTATTCCTAACTCCCATCAGAAATTCTTAAGACTAAGCATTGCCTAGAGCTTACGGTAAGGTTAAGCCCTTAGTGTCCCCTTTTCCAAGGAAAATGCTAAGCACTCGCAAGTGGATTGTCAATCGACCTAGGATAAATATAATCAACCGCCGTTCTTACTATTTTTCCACCTTAACTGGATCTCAAATTAGTCAGTAACACTACATGATTCTCCTAAGTTGCTTCTAAATATCAACCCTACTCATAAATTTCTTAACAGGAGATCAAGTCTGAAACAAAAGATGCATAATATTAACTTTAAGAAAGCATTACAATTTACTCCTACAAGATCCAATTAAACTACAATACAGACAAAAAAATACTACGATGTACTAGACTACAACATACTATAGAGTTAGTGGAATCGTCATCACTATTGCAGTGACATCTTCTTCTACAAACATCGCATGGTACTGAGTTCTTCTAGGGCTAGAAATGCACAGAATTCATCGAGATCTCCCAAAAGACCTCGACATCTTCATCGCCAATCAATGGTAGTATCCTCTCCGAACCAGCACACCCAATCCTTTTGACTGCTTCTCCATTTATAGCGTCTAAGGTTTCTTATTGATCACATTCAATCTTCGCACAGATCTGTCGATTTTTTCCACCTTCGTTCCAGTGATTCCGTAATTTGATTATCGTTCAGTTTTTCCTTTTCTATTTTGTTGGCTGGTCTGTTTCATTTGTCATCAGCATTCGCAATGAGCTTCCTGTGAATTTAACAACATCAGCGAGTTTCGAGCAATAATCACAGTTTCCGTGCTCATGCGCGCATTTTACCTTTTAAAACTGCATTATTCTCAAACTTCTATTATGCATGTGTTGTTGGTTAACATGCTGGATAAATGCGAATGTAGTCGATTAATTACCCTTTTCATGTTGTTTACTTGTTTACTTTTGAATAAAATGCAACGTTTCAGAAGCTTAAATAGTGTTATTATTTAGCGCTAACAATAGGAAAAATAGTAATGTATTCCTTTTAACAGGAAAAAATACGTTAGATCTTAGAAATATATTCCTTTTAATAGGAAAAAATAAGTTAGTGACTTTCTCCAAGAGAAAAGTTCCTTAGTTGTTGAACACACTAGACACTTCATTGTATCAAGCGTAATGTGAATTTAAAATGTGCAAAAGTTGAAAAAGGGAAACATAGAGAAAAGTTCAATGACTTGTTGGAAGACAAATGTATTTATCTCCTGCTTGTCCTTGCATTACATTCTTAGTAAGTATGGTCACCATCAGTTTATGAACTCACGTAGACCGACACATTATGCAGTATTGTATAAATTTTTTTATTATTTGAAAGGTACTCTAAAAAATGGTATATTGGATAAAGAAAGGATCGTTTACATGACGAAGATTACTTCAATAATGATCTTTCATGTAGTAACCGGTTATAGATTTCCACTTTTGGTTATTGTTCTTTTCTTGGCCTAAACATAGTTACTTGACAAATAAATTAACAAACCGCAATGGCCGGTAGTAGTGCTTAAAACATATTTAAAGCATTAACCTATAACATTTCATGACTATATGGATAAAAAGACTGTTGACATATTTGAAATTTCTTAAGAATGGTTTGAAAATAGTTGTTTTGTCTTTAGCCTCGTTTCATAAGCGACCAACGTCGACGACAATTTCCTAGCAAAACTTTAGAGAGTTACAAATTTTAATTCATAAATTTGTTTGATGGTATAATTTTTACGTTAGATTCACCTTCTCTACCTCGTTTATTTATCATATTAGGCAAAAAATCATTAAGTTTTGGCATCTAGGTCGGGACACTCCCACAAGCGTTGAATCAGTTTTGACGTCTGTTTAAGGCATATTTTTGCTTGTTTTTAATTGCTTATTTTTCCGAACTCATTGAAATTGTGTTCTAAGATTAGTCTAAATTTTTTTTAAAAATTTTAGCTTGGTTTCATATGAATACATACATTTTAATTGCTTATTTTTCCGAACTCATTGAAATCTCTTAGAAATCGTCATACATTCCAATACATATATGAAGAAGCAACAAGATGTGTATATTACAAAATATAATTTATTTATTCAAATAATTATAAAAAATATATATCTTTTGCAACACCTGGGTTAATCTTTTATTTATTGCTTTCTACAATAGTTTCTTTACCATCAGTGTTTCTATTTGTCGCATCGGCTTTACGATGTTTTTCTTCATGGTCTATGATATCATTCTCTCCATCCTTTTTAATATTGTTTTCTTCATTTTCATTGAAATCATTCACCATCTATGATATCATATCCTCCTTTGCAATGATTGATTGCACTATAGCATCTTCTATGGGGTTGGCTTCATATCTCTTACAAAGTTCGGGATGCTTTATGCTGCATCCAGGACTAGTATCATGTCTTAGAGGACCATACTTGATGTACGTTGCACTTGTAATCTCAAAAAGGTCAATGCAAACCAAGAAAATGCCAATAAAAATAAGTACATTTTCTTTATTAATGGCCATGGTAGATAAAAAGAGAATATAAAAAATAAAATCTTTTATAAATCTCAAAACTTTGAATTGTATTTTGATATAAAAGAATTGAAACTTGAGATATTTATACTTGTTAACCTCGGAAGACGGTTTGGTGTGTTGCTGTGTTTCGAACGTATATATCTATCTCTTCAACCAAATTCGATAAAAATAGGTTGGACAGTTATCATTTTGCCAACTCTTAAATTCAACTAAATGTCATTATCTCTTTTCAATTAAACTAACAAAAACGACAGGTTGAAATTTTTTTTAATAATTAAAACGACTTGAGATAGTGACCGATGCGATTTAAGTTCTACTATGTATAATATTCTAAAAATCATTCCAGACTTAAGATGTTAATGCTAACATATAAGTAATAAATTGCAGGCTTGCGCAAGTATACACAGTCGAATCGTGGTAAGTGATAAGTATTTATTTTATCGTTCTCCACAAGGAATTTGTATTCACTAGCACCGCGAACTTGAGAGTCTATATAGAATGTAAACCATGTCGATGGGATTTTTGAGTTGTTAAATGCTAAGTTAAAATAAATGCATATGCAAATGATGTTGAGTGAGTTATAGTTGTGTTTATGCTACTCATGCAATGATGGTGATCTTAAATCATACTTCCCTACTAAAAAAATGCTTCCGTACTTGTTGACTGAGAACACCCAGCTTCCACTGTGATGCCTCACAACTTCTGCTCCAGTCGACATATGCAATAGATTAACTTTAATCCCTTTTAATGATGCAAAAGACTTTACACTAGACTACTTGTGACCTGCTGGATCTTGGCTGACTCCTTCTTCTAAAGCTGCCAGAGGCTAGCATACATGGGTAGATAACCAACGCACACTTAGTGAACAACTCAACATTACAATATAAAATCACCCACACTTATAACGTATATTAAACAACCAAACTACTCTTAATGCTTGACGAACTAATGAATGAATGCTATTGATAGGGGATCAAGTCTGAACAATTTATTGTTTAATACAACTTCAGAAGTGCTACAATCTACTCCTATGCTACATGAGAAATGCAATGAAGTCTAACTGAGAAATGCAATAAAACTACATGCTAGCTATTCGTCGTTATTGCTAACGATTTCTTATACCCAAGCACCATGATACTAAGTCTTCTGGGGTTATAGATGAAGGATAGCCAGGATCTCCATTGAGACCCCGACATCACACAAACCATCCACTGTAGCTCCCCGTTGAACTAGTAAACTGTTCTTTTCGATCTTTCACATATTTATAGCGTATGAGGTTTTGTTTTTATTACATCTAATCTTGCAAGGATTTCTGGTCAGATTTGATTGGTGATTCTTTTCATCTTTGTTCAGCTGCTGCTTTACTCGAATGTTCGTATTGACTTTAATTCTTCTGCAATGCGAAATCCCATGCTTCCTTGCACGTTTAGCATGTTAGCAAACCTTTCTTATAATAATGAGGTTTTCTCATTTATACATGTAAATTGATGCACTTAACTGCATTGTTATTCTTCTTTTAACTTGTACTTGCTCTTAGCTTAAAATGTGAACTTGCATGAATATTTGTGATCTGCTTATCTTAGAATGCAAAATTTTACTTGTAAATCGAGTGAAAAGTTATGGTTTGGAAGCTTAAATAGCACTAATATTTAGAGCTATCAAACCCCCAAACTTGAATCATTGCTAGCCCCGAGAAATGCTAATGTATGAGAATAATAGTTAACGTATCACCTGCTTCGCAATCCATAAGCTAAAATCTTTCTGTAAAATAAAATATCGAAACTTACTAGTCTCTAAAGTCCTAATCTTACCAGCTTCATTCTTTCATTAACACCAATAATCTTTGTTTTTATCGGGCAAACTGGACACTCTTAGAGCTAATGCCTACGACTCTGAAACTATTTAATCATTTCCTTACTCAATCTAAATTTGTCCAAAATATTCTGTCCGAGGCTTATTTATTTAGGTCTCAAATCTCTTGAGGATTTCCACTATGTTTTTTGCATTCCTCATCGAGTTGCACTCATGGCCATAATTTTGTAGTTCTTAGCATGACTTATTTGAGGGTAAGACATTCCAGTTAAGCAATGGAATGTACTAAGCTTGTGCTTTCTGGTGGCCAAAGTAGTTTGGGATGCCCACGACTATTCGCTCTTTTGCGCCTTTCATTTTTACCCAGAATGTTTTGATCTTTATTTTGCACACTCTATGAATTTTTTTTTTTTAACTAGAAAAAAAACTCTAGTTGTTTTTTTCTTTCTCTCTTTATAGTCGCTCCGCGGGCTTGCTCTCACCCCCAAGCTTAAAGTCTTTGTTGACTGAGAAATTTTGGCCAGTCATAGATCGCCACGTCATTATTCCAAATTTAATGGCGAAATTAAATTAAACTTTGAGACAATATTTCTCAAAATTGGTTTGAACCAAAAGTTGGTTTTTTCTTGAATTTGGGTCAAAATTAAACCAGACCAAAGTTCGTTTAGTAAACCGAACCAAAAAATCCAAATTCAAAAGACCAAGCCCAAGGGCCAGGCCCGAAGGCCCATCAAGACCCAGGCCCATGGTCCACAGAACTCTGTAAATAGAGAAGCTCTCATTCATTTGAAGGGGTCAGAAATTTGAAGCTCTAGAGAGAATTCGACCAAATCGAAGACTCTCCAAGTTTCCAAAGATCAAATAGCTTTTGAAGTCCAAAACCACTTCAAAAGTCAAGCAAATCTGCAAACAAGCAACCAAATACGAAGAACGCTCATCCTGTTCTTCAAATCAAGAACAAACATTCAGAGAGAACAAATCAGAGGATCAAAGCATAGAGATTGAACCACTTTCGCATAAAATCATCTCCAAATTCAAGTTCAACTCCACGAATCAAAATTTCTCTGGAAATCTCGTGTGAACAGTCTTCATTTCCCTCAATGAAGGTGAGGCTTAGTTCCCCCAAACTTATTTTGAACTTAGATTTGATATCTTGGCTTCAAGTTTTCAGTTTTACCCCTTAGAGAAACCCAATTTCTATTTCTACTTACAAATTTTATTTTTGTCAATGCTTTTTGTGTTTTCTGGCAGTCTCATTTTTCTAGAAGCTTCTAAGTTACCTAAGTTTTACTTCTCTGAATGATTTATACTCAATGAACAACAAGTTATAATGCGTAAAACTAAAGCATAAATTCATGTCAGGATGCAATGTAGTAATTATGGAAGAATAGCATTAAACGAATGCGGTTAAGACAAAAATTCACAAAACTTCAACGCATTTATTAGCGAAAGTGTTATAGACAGGTACTTCCTTTAGTTCACAGAATTAGCGCCTTCGCCATTTAGATTTTGCTCTTCTGATTCTACTGGAGGCATCCATTCCTGATGCACTTCTATTGGGAAGGGTGGAAGTCGAAATTGTAGATTTCTTATTTGGAGCTCCATTCGTATACTCTGATCCCTTCGCTGTATATATGCCAATGTTATGTGGGTCTGCCGCATAAAGTGCAACATTTGGCTCTGGAATTCCACATTTCTTTACTGAGCCCATTTCCAATATATGCGGGCTCTTGTGATGTTGCCTAAATTGGCACAGACGTGCTAGGCAACAATTGAAAATCTTACATGATTAGTGGTGAGGTCACCTGCCTTACCCTTTTTGGTTCTCGCAGTGGCGGGCTTTGCTGGATTGGTCTGGAAACGCTAGGGGGTAGTGGCGTAGATTATTGCACTGCCTGTTCAATACCTTCATGTTTTGTCATCTCTTCTTGCTGCTGAATAGTCTTTCTTCACTATCATTCTTTTCATCTGCATTATCTGTTCCTTGATCGTGGGCTCAGTTATTTTACATTTATTTATTGCCATCCGAAAAATACCCTTGACCTTCAGCTTGCAATCATCTGTTGCACACTGTAATCCTTGCCTCATGCACAATGCTATGATGGAATGGGGAAAGAATAGCTTTTTGTACGTCTTTCCCATTTGTCACCTTATCTCATCTTTGATGAAGTGACTTATATCAATCGTCAACCCTAGCCAGATAGCATACATTAGTAACATTTGTGATCGTGATAGGGTTATGTCATGGGTTGTCGGCATTATTCTAGATTTAATGAAATTATTCCAGTTGTGGCCCTTCCAGTTGAGATTGAAGCATTTGAATGGCTTGTTCTCAACCCAACGTGCCTCTGGCATAGCCATCAGTTGTAAGCAGTCCTTCAATTCCTTTGTTTTTAGTGCGTGGACTAGCCTATCATACTAGGCTTCATTATACCTCTAAAATCCAAATAGGTTATTCCAGACGTCAGCATCCCAATGTATCTCCTTCCCTGCCACCATAGTGATGCATCGACCGTCTGCATTCCCATTACTGTAAAATTCCTACACCCAGCTTGGGTTAGCGTCGATGCTTGGTTGGAAAAATTCATCCTATCCCCTTTGCATGATGGTTCTCTGAATAACTTCATTCAGTATAGAATTGGAAAAACCTTATTCTTGTAAGAAGTCTTTCTTATCAGCCTACTCTACTTGTTTTACCTTTCCCAGACTACCCACTTACCTTATTTTTACTAGCGGCTCCTGATCTTCTTCCCCTGATGGCTCAGAAATACTTTTACCCTTGTCTTTCCAGCTTCTTCATACCAAGGGCTTCTCTTCTACTTTTTCTTTGGTGTTCAACCCATCTCTGCCTGTCTTAGCGACACATTCCCCTTTGTTTCTTTAGGTCTTCTTTCCTGAAGGTCTTTTTATCACTATGACCTTCTTTGGCTTTTTCGAGCCACTTTTTTGCAACTGCATCTTCCTAAGCCAAGAACTTTGCTAACGCTAGATCTTATTCTTCTAGGGCTGTTTTTGCCTTTTCCTCAGCTTACTCATGCCGTCTAGCCACTTGTACGGCCAGTCTTACTGCTTCAACGTCTTTTTCTTGCCTTTCTGTCTCGTCTTCAATTTCTATCTCCCTTTCTACTTCTTTAGAGGCTCTGAGTTCCTCACTAATTTCCTCCATCGGCACTAGAGTCTTACCAAACTCTGATTCTTGCGTAATTGATGCTTGAACCAAATTTGCTATTTGTGTTTCTTTGGTGGTCACCGCTTCATCAATGACGTGCTCCACAAAGTTTTTTGGGGACTGCATGGACCCTTAAGGTAAGGCTTCAGTTCTTGCAACTATTGCTTGCCTTAGGGTTGCGATATCCATCATTGTCGGTACAGGTTCCAAACAAATTTCCTCAATTACTTGTGCGGCAACTTGCGCATAAATGCACTGCTGAATAGAGTTCTCCCCATATTAGGCTTTAGTGATTTTTTATTCTGATGCCATTGAGTTTGGATCTCATGTTTGTTGCTAAGAATGGCAAAAATGCTCGAAGAGTTCTTTCACGAAAATTTTTAGGGTTTGAAAATTCAGAAAGTGTAAAGACTTCGACGGAAATTGTGTTTATTTATAGGGAAGAAAATGAATCGCAATGGTCTGATTGTTAATTAATCTTGTTGCGATTAGTAGTTGCGAAATGGCTGGTTTAAAACCATTGCAAGTCGACTTTTAAGCTTCTTGATTTTCTTCGGCTGTGCTTTTCAACGTCTAAATGTGTTTTGCAATCAAACCCTCTATATTAACACAGTCGCAATTAAATCTAAATGCTACTCCTAATGAAAATACAAAATTAAATCCTAAAAAGCAATTTTAACATAGAATCTTCTTGAGTAAGGGATGTATATGGTTATGTTCTCGCAATTTATTGTCAAATTGAATTTTCTATAAATATCATCGTTTTTTTTTCTTTCAATTTTCAAATATTGCATTCATTGTCTTGCAAGGCAGTGATCCCATTGCTGAACTTCCACTTTCACATTTTAGGAATGTGCTTCGCCTTCCATATCATTTATGCAACTTTGCTTATATAAGGAAAACGGTATTTGATACTCTTTACCTGGTGCATGGTTCTCCGGGATTAGCAAGTAAGAAAGTCCCGTGTTCTTCTTCCACATAGTGTAGGTAAATGCTGATTCAAGTAATGCTTCTATCCTTCGAGTGGCTGATTTTATAATTTGTTCTTATCAAAGTCCCTATTCCTGTGATTCATTTAAACAAGTCAGCCTTCTGCATTAAGAACTACTCTTAAATTAACACCTACTAGATTGCCGAATTCCCCGGCAACGACGCCAAAAACTTGAATGATGCTATTTAAGTTTGACTATGTATAATATTCTAAAAATGATTCCAGACTTAAGATGTTAATGCTAATAGCTAAGTAATAAATCACAGGCTTGCGCAAGTATACGCAGTCGAATCGCGACAAGTGATAAGTATTATTTATCGTTCTCCACAGGGAATTTGTATTTAGTAGGTGTGAACTTAAGAGTCAATACAGAATGTAAACAATGCTGAGGGGATTTTTTAGTTGTTAAATGCTAAGTTAAAATAGATGCATATGCAAATGATGTTGGGTGAGTTATAGTTGTGTTTATACTACTCGTGCAATGATGGCGATCTTAAATTATACTTCCATACTAAGCAAATGCTTCTGCACTTGTTGACTGAGAACACCCAGCTTCCACTGCAATGCCTCGCAACTTCTGCTCTAGGTGACGTATGCAATAGTAGGATTAACCTTAATCCTTTTTAATGATTCAAAAGAGTTTACACCAGACTACTTGTAACCTCCTAGATCTTCCGCTGACTCATTCTTTCAAAGCTGCTAGAGGCTAACATACATAGGTAGCTAACTGACGCACACTT
This sequence comes from Sechiopsis laciniata, assembly GCA_037833695.1. Lineage (NCBI taxonomy): Eukaryota > Viridiplantae > Streptophyta > Magnoliopsida > Cucurbitales > Cucurbitaceae > Sechiopsis > Sechiopsis laciniata. Next base: position 19,000 of record JBBMKA010019972.1, on the reverse strand, counting down.
AGTAAACAACTCAGCATTACAAAGTAAAATCACCCACACTTATAACGTATATTAAACAACCAAACTAAGCTTAATGCTTGACAAACTAATGAATGAATGCTATTGATAAAGGATGATGCAGCACATTAACAAAATAAGTAAGGACAAGTTGTCGCGAGATTGCTAATCCTTACTGTGTTTTACTTTAGGTTCCATTTCTGGTGGACTTTACAGCAACCCGTCGGTACATTGCCCATGGGTTTGTAAAGTAAATAAACATTGCGTCAGCAACTAGTGAGAAAGTTATTCCTAACTCCTCTCGAAGATACCTTGGACAAGGTACTCCCTAGTGAGAACGTTTAGGCCAAACTCTTACCATCCCCTTTCCCAAGGTTCTAGTAAGCAAGCAACAAGTGAACTGTCAATTGACCCGTGTTAAATCAAACAATCGCTGCCCTTATAAGGCTATTGAATCCCTCATCATTATTACTAACAAGTTCTAATACCAAAAGGCGCCATGGTACTAAGTCTTCTGGGGTTATAGATTGAGGATAATTGGAATCTCCATTGAGACCCCCAGCATCACACAAACCATCAACGATAGTTCCTCAGTTGAACCTGTACACCGTTCTTTTCTATCTTTCACGTATTTATAGCGTCTGAGATTTCGTTTTGATTATGTCTAATCTTGCAAGGATTTCTAGTCAAATTTGGTTGGTGATTCTTTCCATCTTTGTTATGCTTATTCTGCTTTTAATTGTGCTAAGACTTTCCTTTGCTGCTCGAATCATACCGACTGTAAGTCTTCTGCTATGCGAAATCCCATGCTTCCCTGTGCGTTTAGCATGTTAGCAAACCTTCTTATAATAATGTGATTTTCTCATTTATCCATGTAAAGAAAGGATCATGTCTTAAAGGACCATACTCGATGTACGTTGCACTTGTAATAAAAAAATGGTCAATGCAAACCAAGAAAATGCCAATAAAAATGAGCACCTTTTCTTTAGTAGTGGCTATGGAAGATAAAAAGAGTATATAAACAATAAAATCTTTTATAATTCTCAAAACTTGGAATTGTATTTTGATATAAAAGACTTAAAACTTGACATATTTATGTGACGGTTTGGTGCGATGCTGTGTTCGAACGTATATATCTATCTCTTCAACCAAATTCGATAAAAATAAGTTGTACAATTATCATTTTGCCAACTCTTAAATTCAACTAAATGTCATTATCTCTTTTCAATTAAACGAACAAAAATGACAAGTTGCAATTTATTTTAATAACTAAAACGACTTGAGATTGTTATAACTCTTTTTAGGTTTTGAGTTTGTAAGATCTTAGAAATGTATTCCTTTTAATAGGAAAAAATAAGTTAGTGACTTTCTCCAAGAGAAAAATTCCTTAGTTGTTGAACACACTAGACACTTCATTATATGAAGCGTAATGTGAATTAAAAGGTGCAAAAGTTGAAGAAGGGAAATATAGAGAAAAGATCAATGGCTTGTTGGAAGAAAGATGTATTTATCTCAAGCTTGGCCTTGCATTACATTCTTAGTAAGTATGGTCACCATCAGCTTATGAACTCACGTAGACCGACACATTATGCAGTATTGTATAGATTTTTTGGTTATTTGAAAAGTACTCTACAAAATGTTATATTGGATAAAGAAAGGATCGCTTACATGTCGAAGATTACTTTGATAATGATCTTTCATGTAGTAACCAGTTATATATTTCCACTTTTGATTATTGTTCTTTTCTTGGCGTAAACATGGTTACTCGACAAATAAATTAACAAACCGCAATGGCTAGTAGTAGTGCTTAAAACATATTTAAGGCATTAGCTTATAACATTTCATGACTATATGGATAAAAAGACTGATGACATATTTGATATTTCTTAAGATGACACACATACGTATTTATTGTTATAAAACGACAATGATCTCTACTATTTATATCATGTTCTCCGTGTTAGATCAAAATTTATTGAAGTAGATAAAACAATCATAAAGGTGAAACTGGTTGAAATGGTGACACTGATTGAAGCCAGTTGAGGATACATGTTGGTGCTAATCGAAGACAATGATTGAAGAATGATTTGGTAATAGTTGTTTTGTCTTTATCCTCGTTTTATAAGCGACCCACGTCGATGACAAATATCCCAGTGAAACTTCGGTGAGTTACAAATTTTGATTCATAAATTTGTTTAATGGTATAATTTTATGTTGAATTTGCCTTCTCTACCTCATTTATTTATTATCTAATTAGACAACAAACCATCCAGTTTTGGCATCTAGGTCGGCACGCTTCCGCAGCGTTGAATAAGTTTTGACGAATGTGTTTGAGACATGCTTTGCATGTTTTTAATCCCTAATTTTGCTGAACTCATCGAAATTGAGTTCTAAAATTAGTCTCGAAAAGTTCTAAAAATTTTCGCTTGGTTTCATATGAATTTGGGTTTTGAATATACAACCTTTTGAAGGAACAATTTTTGTTGGCAGTGGTTTTAACGGATGGTACTATTGGATTCGTCTTCTCTACCTCGTTTATTTATTCTCTTATTAGACCAGAAACCATCAAGTTTTGGCATCTAGCTTGTCACACTTCTGCAAACGTTGAATAAGTTTTGATGTATGTGTTTGAGACATATTTTTGCTTGTTTTTAATTGCTAATTTTGCCGAACTCATCGAAATTGAGTTCTAAGATTAGTCTCAAAAAGTTCTAAAAATTTTAGCTTGGTTTCATATGAATCTGGGTTTTGAATATACAACCTTTTGAAGGAACAATCTTTGATGGCAGTGGTTTTAACAGATGGTACTATTGGAATTCAATAATTTAGTTTTAAATAATTGATATATTATCATTATTTATTAAAATTTGGTAAAATTGGAATAAGTTTGGTAGTTTTAGACACTTATGAATAATCCTCTTAGAAATCGTCATAGATTCATATACATATATGAAGAAGCATAAAGAAGTGTGCATTACAAAATATAATTTATTTAGTCAAATAATTAAAAAATATATATCTTTTGCAACACTTGGGTTGATCTTTTATTCATTGCTTTTTACAATAAGTGTTTTACCATCAGTGGTTCTATTTCTCTCATCGCCTTTTGATGTGAGGATCTGTGATAGTGAATAGCCAAATGCTTAAAGTGTGAATAAATCTCACTTTGTGAAAGTATACGCGGTCTGTAGCAAGTAATAAGTAAATTATCGATCTCCACAGGGACTGAAAACTATCCAAGGTGATGTTTAGAATTGAATGAAAATTGCACAAATATGATTTGAGTTGGGTTGTGGTTGAAACTTAAAAGTAAATAAATAACGGAGTAAAGTAATATTGATAAAATAAGGATAGACTAAGATACTCATGTAATTCAGCAGCAATGAAGTAACCAAGAAACATTCGGTAAGGGACTCTACCATACTACGCCTACAAACTTTTGCTTCCACTTCCGTTTATCATCTAGATCGACTTCCGTTGAGGCTAAATGTAATTACAACTGGCGCTAAGTATGTAATAGTTACGCGTTTATTCCTAAACTCTGATTTAAAGTATCATAGATTTAACACTACCTATTAAACATGCAAAATAGACTTAGGTTATTTCCTCTTCCGATTTATAACCTACTAGTTTGTGTAGATGGCCGATCAACACTTACTGTTATATTGAAGTACATAATCTACATGCTTTAGATGAAACCTTCCAGTTTCTTCCTAAGACATGCTACTAAAATTCACTTTCTCCTAGTTTTGCCCTAATGAACTTAGTTCATAATACAAACAGATAACACAACACAAGATATGGAAAACATTTTAGAATTGTATTACTGAAGTAAATGTGTCTAACACTGAAAAGAAAATTAAAACAAAATAGTGAATTTTTGTCTTGATTGAGACTCTGAATTTCTCCGAGAAGAAAGAACAGGGACAGACCAAGCCTCATTCCTATTACAAAAATATCCTACTTATAGAACTAGGTCATCGAGTCTCCGAATATTCCAGAATGGTAAGAATCAATTTCCGTGATGATTTCTCGTTTAATTTCTTTGCCAAATGTGTTTGATTTGTCTAAGGTAGGAATCCCATGATTTCAGCAATCTGTTTCTTAATTATCTGGTTAGTCAACTTCTCGCTGGCAGATAATTTCTTCCTTATGTGCTTGAAATGCTTCTGGCCTTGATCTTCCGAGCTTCCTTATGTCTTGATTCTCCGCATAGCATTACTCTGCTAGTGCTAACCTTGCAAAAATAGAAATCAACATAAGCTTTGTGAAATCTATGCTAAACGTGCTATTTTGGTTGTTTTCAGCCTAATAATCTATATTTTTCATTTTACGCCCCCAATGCGTAAGCATTAGCGAATTACACCTTTTTATTCCTAAATTTGTCTTACCAGCAATAAGTTTTAATTAATTAGCGAAAATAATGATCCAAAGTCAGGCTAAAATCTGACTCTATTTTAGAGTCATCAAATTTACGATGTTTTTCTTCATGGTCTATGATATCCTTTTCTCCATCCTTTTTAATAATTTTTTCTTCATTTACATTGACATCATTGTCTTTCTTGTCATTTTTTTCATCACCATCTATGATATCATATCCTCCTCTACAATGATTGATTGCACTACAACCTCTTCTATAAGAGTTGGCTGCTTCATATGTCTTACAAAGTTCGAGATGTTTTATGCTGCATCCAGGACTAGTATCATGTCTTAGAGGACCATACTCGATGTACGTTGCACTTGTTATCTAAAAAAAGTCAATGCAAACCAAGAAAATGCCAATAAAAATGAGAACCTTTTCTTTAGTAATAACCATGGTAGATAAAAAGAGTATATTAACAATAAAATCTTTTATAATTCTCAAAACTTGGAATTGTATTTTGATATAAATGACTTAAAACTTGAAATATTTACACTTGTTAACCTCGAAAGACGGTTTGGTGCGTTGCTGTGTTTCGAACGTATATATCTATCTTTTCAACCAAATTCGATAAAAATAGGTTGTAGAGTTATCATTTTGCCAACTCTTAAATTTAACTAAATGTCATTATCTCTTTTCAATTAAACTAACAAAAACGACAAGTTGCAATTTTTTTTAATAACTAAAACGACTTGAGATTGTTATAACACTTCTTAGGTTTTGAGTTTGTAAGATCTTAGAAATGTATTCCTTTTAAAAGGAAAAAATAAGTTAGTGACTTTCTCCAAGAGAAAAGATCTTAGTTGTTGAACACACTAGACACTTCATTATATGAAGCGTAATGTGAATTTAAAAGGGGCAAAAAATGAAGAAGGGAAATATAGAGAAAAGATCAATGACTTGTTGGAAGAAAGATGTATTTATCTCACGCTTGGCCTTGTATTACATTCTTAGTAAGTATGGTCACCATCAACTTATGAACTCACGTAGACCGACACATTATGTAGTATTGTATAGATTTTTTGGTTATTTGAAAAGTACTCTACAAAACGTTATATTGGATAAAGAAAGGATCGCTTACATGTCGAAGATTACTTCGATAATGATCTTTCATGTAGTAACCAGTTATAGATTTCAACTTTTGGTTATTGTTCTTTTCTTGGCGTAAACATAATTACTTGACAAATAAATTAACAAACCGCAATGGCTAGTAGTAGTGCTTAAAACATATTTAAGGCATTAGCCTATAGAATTTCATGACTATATGGATAAAAATACTGATGACATATTTGATATTTCTCAAGATGACGCACATACGTATTTATTGTGATAAAACGACAATGATCTCTATTGTTTATAATCATGTTCTCCGTGTTAGATCAAAATGTATTGAAGTAGATAAAACAATCATAAAGGTGAAACTGGTTGACATGGTGACATTGATTGAAGCCAATCGGGGATACATATTGGTGCTAATCGAAGACAATGATTGAAGAATGATTTGATAATAGTTGTTTTGTCTTTATCCTCATTTCATAAGCGACCCACGTCGACGACAAATAACCCAGTGAAACTTTGGTGAGTTACAAAATTTTATTCATAAATTTATTTGATGGTATAATTTTATGTTGGATTCGACTTCTCTACCTCGTTTATTTATTATCTTATTAGACCAAAAACCATTAAGTTTTGGCATCTAGGTCTTCACACTCCTGCAAGCGTTGAATCAGTTTTGACGTATGTGTTTGAGGCATGTTTTTGCTTGTCTTTAATCGTTAACTTTTCCGAACTCATCGAAATTGAGTTCTAAGATTAGTCTCGAAAAGTTCTAAAAATTTTAGCTTGGTTTCATATGAATTTGGGTTTTGAATGTACAACCTTTTGAAGGAACAATCCTTGTTGGCAGTGGTTTTAATGGAGGGTACTATTGGAATTCAATAATTTAATTTTAAATAATTGATATATTATCATTATTTATTAAAATTTGGTAAAATTGGAATAAGTTTGGTAGTTTTAGACACTTATGAATAAACCTCTTAGAAATTGTCATAGATTCCTATACATATATGAAGAAGCAAAATGAAGTGTGCATTACAAAATATAATTTATTTAGTCAAATATATATAAAAATATATATCTTTTGCAACACGTGGGTTAATCTTTTATTCATTGCTTTTTACAATAGTTTCTTTACAATCAGTGGTTCTATTTCTCTCATCGCCTTTACGATGTTTTTCTTCATGATCTATGATATCCTTTTCTCCATCCTTTTTAACATTACTTTCTTTATTTTCATTGACATCATTTCTTTCTCATCATTTTTTTCATCCTCATTTATGATATCATATCCTCCTCTACAATGATTGATTGCACTACAACCTCTTCTATAAGGGTTGGCTTCATATCTCTTGCAAAGTTCAGGATACTTTATGCTGCATCCAGGACTTGTATCATGTATTTGAGGACCATACTCGATGTATGTTGCACTTGTTATCTCAAAAAGGTCAATACAAACCAAGAAAATGCCAATAAAAATGAGCACGTTTTCTTTATTAATGTCCATGGTAGATAAAAAGAGAATATTAAAAATAAAATGTTTATAAACCTCAACATTTGGAATATTATTTTGATATAAAAGGCTCGAAACTTGAGATATTTATACTTGTTAACCTCGAAAGACGGTTTGGTGCTTGCTGTATTTCGAATGATATATCTATCTCTTCAACCAAATTCGATAAAATTAGGTTGTATAGTTATCATTTTGCCAACTCTCAAATTTAACTAAATGTCAATATCTCTTTTCAATTAAACTAACAAAAATGACAGGTTGCAATTTTTTTTAATAACTAAAACGACTTGAGATCGTTATAATACTTTTTAAGTTTTGAGTTTGTTAGATCTTAGAAATGTATTCCTTTTAATAGGAAAAAATAAGTTAGTGACTTTTTCAAGAGAAAAGTTCATGAGTTGTTGAACAGACTAGACACTTCATTGTTTGAAGCATGATGTGAATTTAAAAGGGGCTAAAGTTGAAGAAGTGAAATATAGAGAAAAGATCAATGACTTGTTGGTAGACGAATCTATTTATCTCATCTTGTCCTTGTATTAGATTCTAAGTTAGTATGGTCATTGATAACTTTCAAGCATTGAGATTAATTGCTGATTTATTGATGGCATTTGAGAAAACTATACTGAATATTGAGCTGAATTGAATAGAAAGCTTTGCTTTAGCAGCATGATTTAGCAATTTGTTAAGTCCTATGGTTTTCTGAGTAGGATATTGTTTTTAGAGGTTTTTGTAGCATTTATGCATGATTATGTGGGATATTGAGGTTTGAATGTAAAATACCTAATTATCGATATTTGCTACAGCTATCAGATTAAAGTAAATTGTAAGGATGCTAAGGGAGGTTGAAGCAGCATAAAGCCCACAAAGTAGAAGGTGCAAAGTGTGTGACGAGTTCAGAAAGGACGCGTGTTATTCATTTGATGATGGCATTAATCACTATGGGGGCACATTTTATTTCAAGCGTCAATTGTTTGAGCTGGAAGATTTGGATGAGTATAAAAGGAGGAGGGTGAATTGGACTAAGGAGCTTTTCTATTTCAATGTTTTTAGAGTTTTCTTCAGTTTTACAAGTTTTTCCAGTTTTCAAATTGAGAGCAAGTTAGGATTAGAGAGTATTTGTTCTTCAATTTCTTAGGATTTAGAGAATTTTGTTCACGCGAGGTATAGATCGTAGCTAGTTCGTTGCAATTCCAGAAGTATCTTGTAGATTGGATCAACATCCGAAAAGTAGAGCATTAGATCAAAGCGTTGAAGCAGAGTCTATGTTTGATGATTCACAACTGGGCTTCTTCTTCTTCTTTACTATTCGAATTTCTATATTGTTGAATTTGTTTCTGATTGAATTGTTACTTATTTGATTAAGCAATTTCAGTGTGATTTTATTGAATGAATACATGTTATGTTTTTAAAATTTTTGTAATGTCATTTTTGAATATGAGTAGGTAATTTAGTAATCGAAGAGTTAGGGAAGTAAGAGTTAGATTGCATTAACAGTGAATAGGAAGATGACAAATTATGATCAAATTTTGTTTTAATTCTAGGTTTGAATTGTCTGATCAGCCATTCACTCCTATTCTATTCCGACTCCGAGAGGAACGTAGCAGAAAGATCTAGCAATTGAGCGAATTACATTTGCTAGTTACTTGTTAGAAATTCGAGAATCTGTTAGAGATAACAATTTAACTAATACTGTTAACTTATTCGAATTTAAATGTTGAAACTTGAGAGAGGCTGATAGCTCTCAAATAGAGCATAAAATAGGCTAGTTTATTAGGCATTTTTCTAAGGTTCAAAGGGAATAATCATGCTATAAAAGACTTAAAACGGTTAGAAATCATATACATTCATCATTTAGGCTGGTAAGAGTGGCCAGAACTGGTAGGTTGGCCAAGAGCCAATCTATGTGAACCAGAGCTGGTGGTGTTGTAGGAGCCAATGACAAAGGATCTGCACTCTTCACAACCGCATCAATTCCTATCTGTTGTTTTAGTATTTTATTAGTTAGGAAAATATTATAGAACTGTTTCGACTTTTAGTAATGAGATATCTAAATTTCCCTTATTATCTATTGTTCATTTCTATGTCTTATTAGATAGGAGCTATGGTGTAATTTGTATATAGAATGCATGTTATTGTTGTAGGTTCCTAGTTTTTATCTGCTGCAATTTATTCTTAAGTATGCGTCGACTAGCTACCCACGTATGCTATCCTTTAGTAAACTCGAAAAAGGTAGCTGAAGGTAGGTCCAGTATGATATGATAGGTTCATCATGAGATCTCTTGCATGGTTTAAGGAGCTAGGAACAACCATACTATCGCGTGCGTCGCCCAGGGTAAGTATGAGTAACTGCTGCAGAAGCAGAGTTAGTTGTAAGTCATTAAGTATTAAGACGGGGAAGTGTGGGATCTATTTACCATTATTACATATTCAACATCTTCTATGTCTGCAATTTTCACCTATGCTCATTAGTTAATGCTTATATAGAGTCTTAGAAGAAAACTAAAATCAACCATCAATTTCATGCTTTTTATTTATTCGCACAACTTTAAAGCTAGTAAGAATAATTCTAGATCTCAATCCCTGTGGAGATCAATAATTTTACTTATTACTTCTTGCATTCTGACCGCGTATACTTGCACGTAGTGATTTTGAAGCCACACTTAATACTAAGTTACGCTTAGAATCCATTTAATTGCGTAGTTATATCGGAACGATCAAACACGCAGATCAAGTTTTTGGCTTCGTTGCTGGGGATTGATTATTTAGGATTAGGATTATAGTTTAAGAGTAGTTTTACACTGATTAAAAGGTTGAAAACTTGTATTGCCGGGGAACCGAGATTCAAGTCGCATCAACGAACATGGAAAGAAGTCTAACACATTACCAGAAGCAATAATCGTCATAGATGGCATATAATCACTTTGCAAATCAGTATTAGAGCAACAATATTACCCCACTGCAACCATGTTTTTATCAGCAATTAGGTTATGTGGGGGAGACCAACACAACAATTCTCAATTCAGCATATCCTAGCTGGGCGAATCAGACATAGTTTGGGGGAGACCATGATAGCATTTTTCAAGGGCAAATTGATCTATATGGAGGTCGCAGCATGAATCATACGAGGGAGTACGAGAGTCATGAACCTGGTTACTCGATGTATAATTATGAGCAATCTCTAGAGATTTACATATGGAAGATGAAATGTAGCTCAAATGTCAAAATTGAATGAGGAAAAATGGAATCATTTCCACGCCCCAAGAACCAAATCGCAAGACTGAATCCACATTGGAGGAAACATTTAGGAAAAGCGTAGCCAAAGAAGAAGTTATAGAACCAGATGATACATTTCTAATGGCTGAAGCACTTAACGAGGTGAAAACAGATAAATCGACTATGGACTCTCATGAGAAGATTTTAGACTAAACATCATGAAAAAGAATGAAAAGGCCATAACTTTAAGGCGTGTAGAAGAATAAGAAGAAAAGAAAAGGATACGATATCAACAATAGGAAGAAGCTTGGGCAAGATTCGCCAACCCAACAATTCCTGAAGCTGACAAGGAGGAGGAAATTATTTGTGAGAACGAAGAAGGTCCCAATATTGACATTATGCAGAAACCAAGTGATGACAGTCATATCGAGGATGTAAATCGTTAACTTATTAGCTTCAAGAGTAATGAGCCTGCAACTTATAGCATTAATGTTTTAACGCAATCCAGCCGGGTGATGGAAGAATCAGCAGATCTGCAGGAAAATATAGAAAGCTTGCAAAACAATGAATCGCTAGCAATAGTGATAAGCATTTTTCAGCTATCATGCTTGGAACCACACGAGGAATTAATCAGTCGAGGAGGTGACGCACGGGCAACCCAATTGAGCATCATCCTGATGCTCTGCACCCTATTAACTTTGACTTTGGTAGGAGGAACATGCATTAAGGCACATGACGGAGTAAGGCAAGAGCAAACTATCAAAGATGGTTATGCCCAAAAAATATATAAATGGCCTAAGCAAGGACAAGTCGTATCGGACGGAATTAGCACAAAGAATTCTACCCAGGTCCTGCTCAGCAGCATTCCTAGAATAAAAAATCTGGTATTTCTGACTTTGTGCAAAATTTTACAGCATTTTCTTATTTCGTAATTTAGAATAGGAAGTTTTTCATTTATGCCATTTTCTTTTAGTTATTTCCATTTATTTTCTTCCTAAAATTTTGGAAAGGATTGGTTTGAAAATTAGCGCAAGATTCTTGAGTCGATTTTTAAAATTTTCCTTCCATGATTATTCTTTACCTACATACTAATAATCGATTCTTTTTAAAAAAAATTATATAAACCTTGTGAAAGAATGAAACAATCACCACATTCGAGCCTACACTTTTGAAATCTAAAGATTCTGCGCATAGCTCAACTCCCTTGTAACAAATGGCCTCGAATAAGAAAATAGCCAACAAAGGCAAGGCAGTCGGAACCAGGGGAGAAGGATATACAGCTATTCCAGCAACAGACCTTTATGAGATGCTAGCAAGGAGAAGATTCTGGAAAGATCGAGGCTGACCAGGAGTATACATACCAAAAAAATATCTTTACAAGGTGTGATTGGGCTGGGAGAAACTAGTACAACTAGCAATGTATGCGAGACCAGACTGGGTTCGCCAATCTTATGCTAATCTGAACAAAGACAAACTATTTTTCTCGTATGTCGGGGGACAAGTAATAGATTACAGAGCCTCAGCATTGAACGAAATTTTTTGCCTTTCCAATGACATTAGAATAGAATGCCAATGGCTATTGAAGACACCGACGAAGAAACAACTGTAGGAGTGTATGAAGACAATTGGAACAGAAGAAGCAAAGTGGAAAAATCAGTGGACATTTCCAGCAGAGCATCTACAACCAGAGTTATGGGGTTGGATGCAATTCATAAAAAATTCAATCATTCCATCAACCAATGCCAAGATAGTAAGTAGAGATCAGGAACTACTATTGTATGCGATTAAAAGTGGAAACAACATTAATCTGGGAAGGATAATAGAGGGAAAAATTAAGCGCTGGGTCTCAGCCAAGAGCAGGAAAATGTTCTATCCACTCACGATCACAATGCTATGTATGGGACAAGGTGTTCAGCCACAGCCCAATGACAAAATTCTGAAGATTTACACTTAGAATCAAAGAGTGATTGAGGATGCAACGTGGCCAGAAAGAAAGAAAGAAATGGAGTCATTCTTTGTCGCGAATGAATTGGTTAAGCAATTCAAAACACTTTTCACAAATCATCCCGAATGCTGGGCCTACGAGACTGAAAGAATTGAAATAATTTGGAAGGTCTCCACTGCATTAAAAGAAAACTCCAAAATGTCAGAGTTTCCGAAACAAATAATAAATGCAAAGTGAGACATAGCCAAGGATGACAAAGGCACGAATGCGAGCAACTGATGGAAGTCCCGTTCTCTTATTTATTTATTTTCAATAGTTCTCATATTTATTTGTGCATAAATTTCATGATAGGATGCAATAGTTTGATTTATTTACTTTCAGTATTGCATACATCTCATTCTAGGATGAATTTTCATTATTTTCCCTTATTTTAATAGAAGCCGAATTTTCTTAAATTTGTTTTCTCTAGAAGAATTCTTAAATTCCCCTAAATTCAAACCTAGCACCAAAATAGTCCTTATCGTGCATGGCAGAAAGATAAAAAAATTTACGAGGAAATTCTAGAGCTTGAGATAGCGTGTTTAATTGCAGAAATGATTAAGTTTGGGGGAACTAAGCCTCACCTTCATTGAGACAATGAAAATTTTAAGTTTGGTGGTGAGGACATGCCTGCAGAGTAAAAAATGAGTGAAAATTTTTTTAAAAAAAAAGAATAAAAATTGTGCAAAATAAGATTAATGCATTTTGGGCAAAATAAAGACAGAAAAGTCCGAATAGCCGTAGGAATTCTCAGAGTACGTCGATGTCTACCAAAGCGCAAGCTTAAATTCTTTTGCTCAGATGAGATGCTTTATGCTCAAGCAAATCACTTTAAGAACTATGAAATTGTAGATACGAGTACAACCTAAGAGGAATGCGTAAAGCACAAGTAGAAATTCTTGCGGGATCGGGGGACCTAAATAGCGGTCTTGACAAAAGGCATTGGCCAACCATAGTTATAGAAGTAGTTGAATACAATAAATTGAGCGATAGGAAATAGTTGTAATGAGGAACAATCTACTATTCACGATAGGGAAGATTTTGGAAGCGAACTTGAATCTTTGGGAAAGTTTGAAAATTGATAAAGGAAGGAAGTTTATGCTAGGATTATGAGATGTGATAAGACCTGCTAGAGTTACGCTTAAAAGGCGAAGTTTGACTTAGAAAACAAAAATGCTAATAGATAGATCACGCATTTCTTGCATGATTTAACTTTAATCGGGGAGCTGGTAAGGGTGGTCAGAACTGGTAGGTTGGCCAAGAGCCAATCTACGTGAACCAAAGCTGGTGGTGTTGTAGGAGCCGATGACAAGGGATCTGCACACTTCACAATTGCATCAATTCTTATCTGCTGTTTTAGTATTTTATTAGTTAGGAAAAGATTATAGAACTGTTTCGACTTTTAGTAATGAGATATCTAAATTTCCCTTATTATCTATTGTTCATTTCTATGTCTTATTAGATAGGAGCTATGGTGATAATTCGTATATAAAATGCATGTTGTTGTTGTAGGTTCTTAGTTTTTATCTGCTGCAATTTATTCTTAAGTATGCGTCGACTAGCTACCCACGTATTCTATCCTTCTAGTAAACTCAAAAGAGGGAGCTGAAGGTAGGTCCAATATGATACGATAGATTCATCGTGAGATCTCTTGCATGATTTAAGGAGTTAAAAATAACCTTATTGTCGCACGAGTCGCCCAGGGTTAGTATGAGTAACGGTTGCGGTAGCAGAGTTTGTTGCAAATCATTAAGTATTAAAACAGTGAAGTGTGGGATCTATTTACCATTATTACATATTCAACATCTTCTATATCCGTAATTTTCACCTATGCTCATTAGTTTAATGCTTATTTAGAGTCTTAGAAGAAAACTTAAATCAACCATCAATTTCATGCTTTTTATTTATTCGCACAACTCTAAAGCTAGTAAGAATAATTCTAAAACTCAATCCCTATGGAGAACGATAATTTTACTTATTACTTCTTGCATTCTGACCACGTATACTTTCGTGTAGTGATTTCGAAGCCACACTTAATACTAAGTTATGCTTAGAATCCATTCAATTGCGTAGTTATATCGGAACGAGCAAACACGCAGATCAGAGGCAGAGTGAAGTAAAGCAGGAATTCACTTTTTACTGTTTAATCTTAGTGCTATAGCAATTTACTCTGAAACTCCTAATTCTTTCTAATGCTTATTAATTAATTTATTTAGTTGAGCATTACTTTTAATCGCATCATTACGAATCGACGATTGTGTTTTTAAGTTTCTGTTGCTAGAGTAGTTGATTTTATTGATTGTTGTAGCATTTGCATGTGCTTGTATTCAACATCATTACAAGCAACTTTTCCGTCGTGATTAACTCTCATAACTGTGGATCGAATGAAATTTAACATCAAATCTTTGAGGAGAATGACCTTTAAAAGGTTAAAACTTGCTACAACAATGACTGTGAACACTTGCACATACATACTTAAGAAGCAAAGATTGAATTGAATAGTTGCTATAACATTTCTTAAGTAGAGTCAGAAGAGGCCGGACAAGTTTTTAGTGTTGTTCTCAGGGATTTAATTTGCTTAAATTTTCATTTTAAGAATCAATTTAGAGAGTAGTTCTATAGAGCTAAAGCTAATCAACTGTATTGGTTAATTTACAAGAGCATTCACATGATTGAGCAGACAAATCTATGATTTTGAAATAGACCACGAACCATAAAGGACTTTACATAGGCAAAATAGAGAAAATAAAAGAATGGCCGCACAATAGGAGAATGTGCCTATTACTAATGTAAGAGGCCAGGTTCCTAATGGACCTAATGTTAATGCGGGAGGTCATGCACCTAACATACATGCTGGACTAGCTGAGGAAGCACCAAGATTTTATGCACAATAGGCTAATCCAATCCTTCTTACGAATGATCAAGAGAGAGCCTTAAGGACATATGATGCACCAGATGTAGCCGAATTACATCTAGGTACAATTAGATTAGATATAAGACCTAGAGCATTCGAGCCAAAACCAGTGATGTTTTTACTGTTACAAACAATAGGACAGTTCCAAGGGCTCGTTGTTGAAGACCCGCACTAGCACTTAAGAGCGTTATGAATGTGTACGACACGTTTAAAATTCCATATGTGACATAAGATGATTTGTGGTTGAGCCTATTTACATTTTATTTATGGGATAATGTTAAAGCATGGCTAGACACGTTGACAGAAGAAGAAACATCTTGGAATTCCATAGCCAAGAAATTTTTACATAAATTTTTCCTCCTACAGGAAACATAAAAATTCAAAATGAGACCACGAGCTTTGAGCAAGCTGAAGATGAGTAAATTACCAATGTATGGGAGCATTTTAAAGTTTTACTTAAGAAGTTCCCCCATCATGGTATTTTGTTTTGCGTACAGTTATAGCATTTTTACTATGGACTTGATCAAAATTTGCAGTTGGTTTTAGATGCCTCAGCAAATGAAGCTATACTTACGAAAATTTACAATCAAGCCCATGAAATTCTGGAATGGATAGCATAGAACAATTGCCAATGGAAAATGTCAGGGGATTAAGAAAAAAAAGTAGGAGGAAGATTAGAAATAGATGATGCTAGTGAATTGAGGGCACAAATGACAACATTAACTAATATTCTGAAGGCAATGCAAGGGAGCACAACTGCAGTAAATATTATCGTTAGTTCGTATGTTGTAGCCAGTGGACAGCCTATGGTTGAGACATGCATAGCCTGTGGGGAAGCGCATACTTTTGAAAATTACCCCTACAATACACCATATGTGTGTTATGCAGGGAATGGGCAAAATAGTAGACAGTATAATCCACACTCGAATACTTATAATCAAGGGTGGAAGAACCATCCAGATATAATCTACAGAGACCAGTAGGGAATTGGAATCCACTCAGATTCAGTGCACCTCCGATTCAATACAATCAAGGATACAATGCAGACTAGAGTAATCAATACCCAAGAGGAAGAGTGCCACAACATATACCGAGCACGTCGTTAGAAAGCCTAATGAAAGACTTCATGAGTAAGACCGATGTGGCTATTTAAGGGTAGCAAATAGCGATGCAAAATTTAGAAATTCAGATGGGACAGTTAGCTAATGATCTGAAGTATAGACCCATGGAGAAGGTGCCGGAAGATATAGAAGTAATTAGAAGAGAGGGTAAAGAGCAGGTTAAACTAATAGAAACAGTAGAAAAATGTACTATTGGAGTAACTAAAGAGTTCAGTCAACAGCAGGAAATAGTTGAGGAAAATATAGATCAAGTAGAAAAGCTAGAGCATTTAAAGGAAACAATTTTAGATGTAGCCCCAGTAAAGGTGGACGCAATTACAGCAGTGGAACAACTAGTTTTGAAGGAAGCTAGAGCAAAGACAAGCAGAGCCAATGGAAAAAGGAAAGGTAGTGAGATAATGGAGTTTACATCACCACCGCCGCCATTTTCTCAAAGGCTTAAAAAGAGGAAACAAAAAGTGAAGCACTATGAGAAGTTTGTCGACATCTTCAGTGGGATTCAAATCAACATTCCTCTGATGGATGGGCCTAAGCAAATGCCAAATTATATGCAATTCCTGAAAGAAGCATTGCTAAAGAAAAGTGCTTTGGAAGAATTGAAGATAGTATCGCTAAATGTGAAGTGTAGTGCTATACTAAAAAGCAACATTCCAGTCAAGGAAAAAGACCCAGGAACTTTTACAATCCCAGTATCTATTAGAGGTCAGCAATTGGGAAGAGCACTTTGTGACTTAGGAGCAAGCATCAAATTAATGCCACTGTCAATCTATAAACGTTTTGGAATAGGAGAGGCAAAGCCTACATAGTAAAAATATAGTTAGCAGACAGATCAATGACAAAGTCAGAAGGAAAAATTGAAGATGTTCTGGTGCAAGTTGGTAAGTTTATTTTCCCAACTGATTTTATTATATTAGACTATAAAGCAGACATTGAAGTACCAATCATATTAGGAAGACCATTTCTCAAGACAGGAAGAACAATAGTCAATGTACATGAAGGAATAATAACTTTACGGATGGATGATTAACAAATTCAATTTAGTATATACAACTCAATGAGATATCCAGTAGATGTAGAGGAATATTCAATAATTTGCATTTTATATTCAGTAATGGACCAAATGCTTGAGGCAAATACTAGAGCACAACGAATTAGAAGAGGAGTAAGTAGAACTGTTAGAAGATGAGTTGTTTGAAAACGAACTGAAGATTAGTGAGATTCTGGGAAGTATGCCATTTGATTCACTTAAACTTAAAACTCGATGAGAGGAAAGCACCACCGAACAGACGCCCAAGTTAAACTTGAAACTTCTGCCTAAGCTTTTGAAATACGTATATTTGGGAGAGCAAGAGACATTATCGATTCTTATTCCATCATAATTAGACCCAGAAAAAAAAAAAGAATTGTTAGTTTGTATGCTGAAGCAACATAAGAGAGCAATCAGATGGACATTAGTAGATCTTAAAGGT
>JBBMKA010019925.1:7820-29060 GCA_037833695.1 Sechiopsis laciniata | reverse complement strand
ATATATGACCTTTTGTGAATTTGGTTTTTGAACCCTTTAGTGAATTTGGTTTCCCTTCAGTGAATCTTGTTTTTTATTTGCTATAATACTCAAATTCTAAAGGATAAGAAATGTTATCTAAAAAAACTTTTTAGTAATTTACTTTGTTCATTAAATTTTTTGTTTCTAAGATTTCTTTTTTTTAAAAAAAATACTACATATTTATACTAATTTTCTAGATTAAAAAAAAAACACCATTGAACTTGTGATTGAATAGAAATGGTAGCCAACAATTTCACTGTTTACAAATGGGGCGGAGAAGATGTTGAAAATGAAAAGAAAAGAAAAATATGAAAAACATTTATAACCATATTAAAAAAAAATTAAAAGAAAAAATGGGAATAGGATAAGCCATCATATCAACTTCAAGATATGAGAGTAGAAAAGTAAAAAATAAAAATAAAAAAGAAAAGTCATGTGACATTTTTGTAGGCGACCACCTAATAGTTAATTTACTGTAGGGAAGTATTGCCCTTCGGAAAATTACCATGAACTTATTGAGAAACAATAGAGAAACTTGTATTATTCTTCTTCATATTGTTGGTCCCTTCACATTCACTTCATTAAGAAAACACACATCATTTAAGTTTTTTTTTTTTTTTGATGTCCACACCATTTAAGTTAGAAATAATGAGGATATAGAAGAACCAAAAACTTTGTTGCTAGTAGTATTCGTTGTTGTGGCGTGTTGTAGTTCAATGTGGTCATTGACTTTCATCTTGATTATAAAAAACAATGGTGGTAGGTATGTTTAATTTATGTAATTATGCTCCCGCTTTTTGGTGATTTATTATAATCACATTTAGACAATTTTTTTTAACATGTTTAATAGTTGGTATCAAAACCATTTTTGACTGCTTTGTTTTGGTAGCCATTTGAGTTCTTGGCTTTATGTTTTTTTGGTTATTATTTAATAATAACATTATGAATCTTAAGAAATTAGATTATAAAATTATTTATATAAAATTTGTGAAATTTAAGTTTCGAAATCAAAAGTTATGGCACATATAGTATGAGTTTCATATTATGTAAAATGGATGAAGGGTTGAAGATAACACTAAATAAAAATAAAAAAGGGTTGGTGACATGTTGACTTGGCATGTAATTTTTTTAAATTCAAGAAATTTAAAAATAATGTTGTTGTAAGTGAGGATCAATCTCACAACCTCTAGATACACAAGGTAAATCATTATGCTAGTAGTTTTTTTTTATTAATGATATTAGTTATTTATTCAATTTATTAATTGTTAATAGTTTAATTTTGTATTTATATTATAATTTTTTGTTTGCATGCTTATCATTATAATTGTTCATGCAATATTAAGTTAGATAATATTATTTCTTTAAAAATAAATTAATATTGCTTGAAGTAATAATTGAGTTTAAGTTTTATCATGTTTAAGTGGTCAATATAATTTAATTAAATTATAGAGTAGTTACAATATCTTTAATTAATCAATCTTATAATATAGTTTATTAGGATCACATTTGGATAATATACATTAGTTGCGATTAATTTATGTAATATGGTAAATTTTATCCCACATACTTTTTTTTTAATTATGTTACATGTGATTAATTAGGATAAAATATAAAATTATATTTTCTAATTTACCCACAAAGATTATAAAAATGGACATATTATGTTTAAATAAATCTAAATGAATTAGAATTTTAGCTCACATGCAAGTTTTATGTCACTAGATTCATATTTTTCTTGATTCAACATTGGTAGAACATACTTTATATTAGTCTCAAAGTTAGTAACACGATCATAATTAATTTACTGTAGCAATTCATTCTACAAGTTTCTCTGATATAAGATGAGATATTCCTGTTAGGAATTGTGTCCTAAAGGTCTAGTAGTTTGTAATTAAAGAACAAACATTTAATGTTATATTTCGGTTATTAATAAAGGTTATTATTTTCATTAATTGTGCATTTAATATACAAACATCGTTCAACTTTATCACATTAATTGAATTAATAACGATATTTCCATGGTTATTTGGATGTACACTTGGACAAGTATGTGAGACATACAAGTGGATCTAGTTTAAAGTTAATAATCTAAAACGTCTACAGTATATGGACTAAGGCTGGACACCTAAGTCCTGGTGACACTATTGGTACGACCTGCTTTGCAAAGGTTGCAAACAACCTGATCTTGGTTGTTCATGTGGAGACATGTGAGTGGGAGTGTCTATGCAAAAAAGAGTTTTTGCATAAGACGGGATCAGAAGTTTTATGATCGATCTAGTAATTCCGTTATAGAATCGTATCAACTACTTCACTAAGGATGATCGTATTTCGATGCGATCTTAATCTTAAATGGGTTGTGAACTCCTACTTTATGAAAGCGTCCTTTGGTGTGCATGGGTGAGACCAGCCAAACAGCGCTGGGTCACTAAGACTCCTACATTAGGATTGTCGTAGTGAGTGGCTAGGAACGCAACATCTCAAGAAGGAATTCACGCCTTTTCGAAATTGGGGAAGATGTAGAGTTGTTCCCTTAAGAACTGATTCCGAGACTTGGACAAAGGGATCCCACTTCTCATTGCCCCGAGAGGACATTGATTTATAGTTGGACTATAAACACTTGTTCATTAGAGAAATCAGTTGCGCTTAAGGAGATAGATGTAATCATAGGGGTAGAACAGATTTCTTATCCCAGCAATGAATTACGAACAAGCTCGTGAAGGATCATATGAAATGTATTGAACAAATATCAATTAAAGTAAATAAAACAAATATGAAATTTTTGAAAATTAAATGGGAAAAATCAAATGGGAAAAATGCATAACTTTGATTTGTCCTACATCGGAAAATTCTAAGTTGGAACCTCCATCACTTTACTATAAATATGAGACATTGGAGGCCGTCATTCTCATCTCACTCACTTTTAGAGTAACTTTTCTCACAAAGTTGAAAAACGTCTCTGAAAGTTGAGATTTTTTTCTCTTCCATAGTCAAACTATACCGACAAAGTTTCTAGCTCCCTTCTCTAAAGGCTTCTCACCAAGCACTCAGTAATCGCAAAGAAACCATAGCCTGGATTTGGAAGAGTAGAGGAGATCGTTCGAGATGGTCCATGGGGAATAGTTGATCCTACTCAACATAAAGACTCGCCAGATTAGATCAGAGGCGACAATCAATGTAAGTATTATTTTTCAATAACATGTCAATCACCTACGGTATTGCATTTAGATTAATTAGATTAATCAAAGATAATTAATTGGATTAATTATTGTGAAATTTTTTTATTATTCACACGCTTCTGCCTCGCTAAATGCATGCTCCTACCCTATATTCCCAACAATTCCTGAGCTCAAAGGAGATAATTTCGAAGTTTGAAAGGAGACAGTTCTTCTTCATATCGAATGGATGTACATCGATATGTTATAAGGAAAAATGAGCCCTACTGAAATTACCATGACCAACTCTTTAGATGCGATCGCTCTTTATGACAAATGGAACCGATCAAATCGACTTTGTGAGATGTCATAAAGAAAAAGATTTTTGCCATTTTTAGAGGCTCAATTGAGCAACATGACAATGTTAAAGATCTACTTAAGACTATAGATGAGTAATTTCTTACTTTGGACAAGGTAATGGCAAGCACTCATCATTCAATTTTCGTCACTCCGACTCAATACTATTAGGGATTACTACATGATCATATCATGTGCATGAGAGATATAGCGACTCAGCTAAATGCACTAAAAGTTGAGATGTCAAACACCTTTCTAGTTCACCATGCCTTCTGTACTCTGCCTCATCAATATGGTTCATTCAAGATATCTTATAACACACATAAAGATGAATGGTTAATCAACGGATTATTGACCACATGTATTCATGAGGAAAATTGACTACTTATGAAGGCAGATAAAAATGAGAAGGATGATCTGAACTTTACAACTTCTGGAAAGAATAAGAATAACAGTCAATATAAGGACAAGGGGAAGGGGAAATCCTTTCTAAAAAGGACATTAATAAGAAATTTGTGCACTTGTTTTGCAAGAAGATGGAGCACGGTTAGAAACAATGCTTCAAGTTCATGGCTAGGCTTGACAAGAAAGGTACTCAACTTTCATTCATTTGTTATGAATTCAATATGACTTATGTTAATCGTAATTTATGGTGGATTGATTTTGGTTCTATAATCTATGTTACTAATTCTTGGAAAACTTGTAAGTCTTGTGAAAACCAATGAGAAGTGAGATTAGCATCTATTCAGGAAACAATATGCCTTCACATGTGGAATTAATTGAGACGTGCAAATTAGTTATAAGTAGTGGTTTTATTTTGAATTTGAAAAAAAAAAACATTTTATATTCCTAGTTTTTCTAGGAATTTGATTTCAATTTTCAAACTTGTATTAGATGGTTACTCCTTTCAATTTTCGATATTTAGATTTACTTTTGTATATAAATTTGATGTTATTGGAGATGATATTTTGTCTAATGGTCATCTCTACTTAATTGGTAAAATAGTGATAACTATACTTCTATGCACGTTAGTGAAAATATTGATAACAAGATGTGTTGTGAACGAAGATTCCTCTATATTAGGCATAAAAGATTAAAACACATCTCCAGTGATAGAATTAAGAGGTTAGTGAATGATGAGGTACTTAGTACTTTCAATTTTACTGACTTTGAGACTTGTATAAGTTACATTAAAGGTAAGCAAAGTAACAAGTCTAAGAAAGGTGCCAATAAGTGTTTTGAGTTATTAGAAATCATACATACATATATTTTTGTCCAAACATCGATGCATACCGTGATAAATATTTCATCTCATTCATTGATAAGTATTCACCATACATGTATCTCTACTTACTTAACCATAAGAGTGAAGCATTAGATGTTTTTAAGGTTTTTAAAGTAGAAGTAGAGAAACAATGTGATAAGCAAATTAAGAACATAAGATCTAATAGAGGTGGAAAGTACTATGGTAGATTTTGAGAGCGGACACTCGAATGGTTCATTTGCAAGGTTTCTTCAAGAGCATGGGATTATTGTCCAATATAGTTTACTTGGCTCTCTAGATCAGAATAGAGTAGGTGAAAGAAGAAACCAAACACTATTGGATATAGTGCGAAGCATGTTTGCTAGCACTAAACTTCTCGAGTCCTTGTGAACTGACGCTCTCAAGGTGGATGTGTACATATTAAACCGAATTCCAACCAAAAGGCTGTTTCAAAGACACCTTTTGAGATATTCAAAGATTGGAACCAAGTTTACGATATGCACACATTTGGAGATGTCTATATGAAGTGAGAGTTTACAATCCATAAGAAAAAAAGTTAGACATGAGGACCATTAGTGGGTATTTCATTGGATATGTTGAAAGATCTAGAGATATACATTCTACTGTCTATCTCCCAACATGTAAAGATCCAATCCAATCTAGGGTCCCAATCTAGGTCTCTACTATAAATGCACGAGCTTAAAGTGTAACAACCATGCATGTTTAATAAATAGATTAAAAAAAACAAAATGTTCATTTATTAAACCTAATAAAACAATCCCAAGTTTGGAAAACCAATTCAGTAGGGTACCCTAGTGAAAACATATAAAGACATATAAATTCAGTTGTAAAAGTAACATGCCTAAAAAACTCAGTTCATACAGAAGGAAAGTAACACCAACAATTAAATCGTGACTATGAATAAAAGACACATCCCATGTTCATCTCAGCCTTAATCAGCCATCCCGGTACAGCTCATGAGTACCTGTGGAAAACCACAGAGGAAAGGGTAAGTCTTAAACTCAGTAAGGATCTCTACAAGAATCGATTAGCACATTTACGATACAGTAGCACATGCAATAATCAACCTTAAAACCTAGTTTAGGTGAAAAAGACCCTTACCTTGGTCGAAATCCAAAGGTTCTACACAATCCTCCAAGTCATAGCACTCCTAGAAGCTTTTCCAGACTTTCGTGACCTATAACAAGCAAACGGTATAAAATTAGCACCTTCGACCCACAAAATTATACTCATAACGTCGAAATTACCCAAAATTACCTTATATACAAGGGCTAGAAAAGTCGGGCTGTTACAATATTCTCCCCTTAGAAGACTTTTGTCCTCGAAAGTCGTCTAGGTAGAAACAACCCAAAAACAAGCAAGCAATCCTCCTTGCGCTCCTAAATAGCCCCCTCAACTGGCTGACTCCTATAAAAGACTTTAACCAACTGATCTCCCAAATCCTCAATACTTTTCTAATAAGGGCTCTTCCTCATAACTCAAATCCTTAACCCGATGCAACGTCTCGTGAATCAAACACGTGGGAAGGGTCCCACACATACTATCTGAGTAACAATACGTGAAACACGTCATGCAAACACAACCAAGACGGAGGTTAGGGGTGCAAGCGGTTCGGTTTGGCTCGGTTTTTGTATAAATGGAACCAAACCGATAATTTAGAGAGTAAAACTTAAAAACTGATGCCGAACCGTCTGGTTGATGAAACTGAGCCGTCTGAATCGAATTTACCTCAGTCTAGTCAGTTCGGTTAACTTATCATTGTTTATCGTTTTACGCACAGGTTGGATTTTCAAGTTTAAGGACAATCACATATTCTTACTTTGTAATTTATTTGAATTTATATATATATTTTTTATACTGTTGGAGTGACTCCAAATGGTTTACATGTGAGTTGACAACTCACTTAACACAAAAAAGAAGTTAAAAAGTAAATGTCAAATCTATCAAATAAAGTAAAGTAAATGTCAAATCTCTATTAAAAAAAATAAATTTTAACATTTTTGTTTAGTTCCCTTCTCGGAAGTAGTACTAAAAAATAATTAGTTACTCTTCTTCTCTAGTTTCAAATGTGTAGGGTGATTTTTGTTTTTTCATCTCGCTTTCTCAACTCTATCTTTATTCTTGTTTTATATTCTCATTTTTTCTTGACTTTAAGTTGTGGACTTAAAATTTTTCACAATCTCTTCTTGCTCTAGTTTGATATTCGTAGAGTAATTATATTTTTTTCTTAATTTTTCAATCTCTCTTTACTCTTCCACAGTGTTCAAGTTTGGGTTTAATAAATTTTTTCTCCTAAACTCTTCATCTTTTTAGTTTCTCTTTATTCTTTGTATTCAACTTCTAAGCAAGAGTTTTTCATGGTTAAAGTTGAAGAACAAAGAAGAAAATCTTTCTATTTTAAAAAATAATTAAGAAGAGAAGTATAAAAAAATTTATATAAAAAAAATTAAGTGCAGTGTACTTAATCGGCTGGCTCGATTTTTGTCAGTTCTTGTCTAAGTGAAACCAGATCTGACCGATTATTTTTAGTTTTCTAGATCCTAAAACAGCAGCCGACCGTCTAGACTGAACCGCAACCGATCCGCTAGCAGTTTCGACTGGTTTGGGTAATTTTTTTGTCGTTTTAATCGGGTTTGATTTGCACCCTAACGGAGGTAAAGCTAATGTGCAGTCAACTGCGCTGATCCCCTCTAGGATTTCAAACAGCCAACGAATCTGGGACTATGCTCCCCTTTTTGCAAAAATTCAAAACACCTCTACAGGTGCAAACTTAAGGAATACGTGATTCTCCACTACAAACTCCAAGTCTTGATGTCGAACAACGACGAAACTTTCCTGCCAGCTCTAGGATGTGAGCATCATGGCACGAATTTTCTGAACAACATCATTGGTCAACTGCAACAAGGAAAAAAACTCGGGTCCCAACAATTTTCTTTCTCCATCTTCTTCTCAAAAGACAAAAGACCTACTCCTTTTGCCATCAAAGGCCTTGGAAGGAGCCATCTCAATGGTGATAACACAACGCTCTGAAGCATACTGAACACAGTAGACGAACCAACCTCATACCCTGAACTCGAGCTCTTGAGGTACTAAGCTGCGAAGACCGAAGACAACAAACACAACTAAATACGATGACCAAGCATACCAAGCTCAACTTTTCCAACCACATGCTTACCCAAAAAATGAAATAGAAACATCCTTTGTCAAAAGTCACCACGACCCAACTCTTCGAGAGTCCAAATGGTGCAACCCCCTTAAGGATGACCACTCTTTAGTAGCCAACCCTCTTCTTACGGAGGTTCTAAATCATTTACTTAAGGTCCGAGGCTCTTAACGCGTCTTGAGCATCTGCTCAATTGGGAACAAACCCCGAGACGAACATAGATGACAAAACCAACTTTCCTCTGACATGTCACCAGAACAAGGTGACCAATGAGCTCTTTAAAGACAGTCTCAGATAGACCATTAAATGAAGGTATCACCCAAAATCTCACAACGATTCAGGCTCTAACTGCTTGACTTGAAGAATAACTCACCCCTGATCATTCAAACTAGGCCCTCTCTCGCTAGCTCGGGCTAGCTAAATCTACATAAATACACTAAAAAAAGGAAGTCAAACTTGCTAAAGTTCTCTACCATGCTTGAGGTAGTCAAGCTTACTGCCCGAACTAACTCCAACGAGCAAGAACTCAAACGACCTTAAGGGACAAGACTTACCAATCCCCAAATCAATCCTACTTAGACCCCCTCGGTATGAAAGCCAGGCCGTCTGCAACAAGTCTAAAAAACGACCAACTATCAACTAAATCTTCACAAGTTCCGCCACTGAGGCACAACCAAAGCAACAATCAACGGACGTACTTCCACGAACACTACCACAAAGGCACAACTGAAGCACACAATCATCACTCTACTCGGGTCCAACCAACTTAGGGTCACCTTGACCTTCACTAATTGACCACTACCCAAGTTGGACACCCTAAATAAAACCTCATTGACTTGAACAATTGACAAACAATCTTTCTGCTTCTACCTTCGAGCCTCTGAAGAACAAGCGTCACCAGAAACCTTAGCTTGACAGTCAAACACAACGGAGGCGGCACTAGGGTGATGTTAAGCCCAGTCGAACAACACCCAACGGCCTGAGACGAAGTACAATTTACCCATTTTCACAAATTAGGGTAACCCCAAAGCTCGAACTAGAACAAACCACTATTGTAAGACCAACCAATTCTCTAACCACAACTCAGTTCATCGAAACACAAACACTCACCAGCAAAAATAGCAGAAGCTCGACAAGAACTGAGCTCAAGGGCTCCACCCTCTAGGACGAGCAATCGAATCAATAGGCTGCAACATGCAAACTGCACCCTCAACTTAAACTACTCGTACATGCCTCGTCCAACAATTGACCACTCAACTGGTGCTAGCTACAACATCAACTTGTCATTCACTAGCACTGGCCGAAACAACAACTGGCCACTTCTTAGCACTAGTCAAGCAACACTGGCCACTCACTGGTACTGGCCAAAACAACACTTAAAAGAACAACTAAACACAACTTATTAATCGACTGACTAGTTTCAACTTCAACAAGAATTTTCTCAATGACAAGCTCATCAATCACCAAACAAACTTTACCACAAGCACAAAGATCTCCACTAACACAACCAAAACCAATTCAGATTGTAAAACAAGGAGATGCCAATGCAAGAAGCAACAACTTGTAACCAATCTAGCACGAGGAGACAAAGATGCAGCAAGTAAACATTTGCAACCGATCTGACGAACGAAATCTAGGACCTCAAAGAGTGCCAGAAACTAGCACACTCAACATGATCAGTTGGAAACTTAACAATAAATCATCACTAAAAAATTATCATCCGACCAACTCACTGCACTTCTTTGCCAAATGAGCATCCACACGGCTCTTTAGCAATAGCTCACCTAACAACCACGAAGCTACCATGCAGCTTCTAGCAATCGACTTAACAAGTCCAACCCAATACAAATCCAAAAGTCTTCCTTGCCTTAGAACAGTACGTGCAACAACTTAACCTCTTTCTCAACAAGTTATCCCAAAGCTCATCATAAGGACCTTCCAAAACAGGAATCACTTCCACATTGATCCTAATGATCGTCTCCAATAACTTAACAACGATTTCGTAGCTAAAATCTACTGACCCTCTTATCAACGTCTACTAAGCCTCTTGTATCACACAAGAATCAACGAAGGCGATAAACAACCAACTTTATTGAGACCAACAACTTCTTAAACCATCCTTTATGGGCTCACTAGTCACAAACAATTACGAACAACATCACACGATCAGATTGAAACTTGAAACTTCACTTCCAAGGAAAACTGAACAATACCCTTTTACGTCGACCTCCAAAGTAGACATGGTCAACCAAAAACGATGTCCAACACCTCCAACCAATCAAGAGGTACCCACAC
This sequence comes from Sechiopsis laciniata, assembly GCA_037833695.1. Lineage (NCBI taxonomy): Eukaryota > Viridiplantae > Streptophyta > Magnoliopsida > Cucurbitales > Cucurbitaceae > Sechiopsis > Sechiopsis laciniata. The sequence goes on along the minus strand of JBBMKA010019925.1, from coordinate 18,787 downwards.
CTTGGCGTGGCAAAAACTAACAACTTAAATCTGTTTAAGCTACTTAACACCATTCTCACGGGCTACCAACACCTCGTCCAAGAACCAACAACTGCTTCTCATCGAAGAACTCAAAACTTGTTGAAGAAACAACAACAAAGAGAGATGAAACTTCTAACTTACTCGAACCTCTTTCAAGGATTCTAACTCCAACACTTGTCCTTAAAGTAAGATAACACCTCGTTCATGAGCTTCAACTACAACAAGTGACCTTTCACCTAGAGCGACATTACAATAATTACATCTTTTCTAGCAACACACTAGTCACAACAAACTCTCATTCTACTCAAACCAAGAAGCACAACAACAAAATTACAACAAACTGGGACACCTGGAGTCCAAAAGCTATCAGCAGCAACAAACTCAAATCTTAAAATTTATTTTCCCAACAGTACAAGCTGAACAACAACAAGGCTCTACTTCTCTCCTACAGCTGCTAACAAAGACTCACTAGTACGAAAGAAGAACTATACATTTGGCGTGGCAAACAACTCAACCTAAGAAACTCAAGCTCTAGGGAAAGCACAATCTCACAAACTGTCTCCAACTCGCTACTACAGCTCCAAAAAAAGAGGGCACCATTAGTTCTAAGTTACGAGAAGGCTGACTTGGCTAGTTAACATTTAACTTAACGAGGCACCAAGCTTCAGCAAACAAGAGTCTAGCCTACGCATCAACGCCTGGAAGCTCACAATCGAGGTTCCAAGAAGCCACACTCAGCTTGGAGCACAACTTTACTATCCACCTTACAATGTGATAGATCAGTAATTCTCCACTCAACTGAAAGTCCCACTGGTATTGCGCCAATATTTAATACCTCAGGAACACTAAAGCTAATTTTCTATCTCTCCGCTTGTAGAACCAACTAGTCTGCTCCCGAGTATCTAGCTCTCGGAAAGGTCTCAAGATCATTACGCTTGAAACTAGAACAAGTAACAATCACAGAATCATCAATCATCATTCAAGATATCTCTTCAAGTTGTCACACAAGGCTTGAATGTAAAACAAGCTCAAGCCGACAACAATACTACCGCAGAAATAGTGTTATCATGTAAACTAAATATGCTCTTATAAATCTTAACTCTCGTAAAATACCTAATGACGATCAGTTGTTGAAGACTATGGGACTCAAACATTTCACATTGTAAGCCAGTCTACAAAATCTATGACTTTGAGCTCTAATACCAACTGTAAAGACCCGACCCAATCTAGGTCTCTACTATAAATGCATGGACTTAAAGTGTAACAACCAGGCATGTTTGATAAATAGATTAAAAAAACAAAATGTTCATTTATTGAACCTAATAAAACAATCTCAAGTTTGGAAAACCAATTCAGTAGGGTACCTTAGTGAAAACATGTAAAGACATATAAATCCAGTTGTATAAGTAACATGCCTAAAAAACTCAGTTCATGCAAAAGGAAAGTAACACCAATAATTAAATCATGACTATAAATAAAAGAAACCTTTCATGGTCATCTCAGCTCCAAACAACCATCCCGGTGCAACTCATGAGTACCTGTGAAAAACCACAGAGGAAAAGGTGAGTCTTAAACTCAGTAAGGATCCCTACAAGAATCGGCTAGCACATTTATAAGAGCAATAGCACGATTTATCAATAACAACAATGGCCATGAAACCCCTGAACAACAATGAGTACAAAACCCCTAAACAATCATTGGGCACAAAATCTTTGAAGAACATTGGGCACAAAACTCCTGAATAGTAGTAGTGGGCACTAACCCCTTAATAATAATACTGGGCATTAAATCCCTGAATAGTAGTAGTGGGCACTAACTCCTAAATAATAACACTAGACATTAAACCCTTGAATAATAGTAGTGAGCACTAACCCCTGAATAATAATACTGGGCATTACACCATGAATAGTAGTAGTGGGCACTAACCCCTGAATAATAATACTGGACATTAAACCTCTGAATAGTAGTAGTGGGCATTAAACCCCTAGGCTTATCACTAGGTAGCATGTCTATGCATGTTTACCTACCAGGGTAATCAATCAACAATAATTTCTTCTATGACTAACACATGGATCATAAATTACTATCCAAGTGTTTCATTTATAGCTATCAGTACATTTTAATCAAATCATTATTCTATATTTCATTCAACACGCAATTCTCACCCTAAGTCAAACTTGAGCAGATAACCAAGCAGACAACAAGGTTGATTCTCAATCAATATCAATGTCCTCAACTATTACGATATAGTAGCACATGCAACAATCAACCTTAAAGCCTAGTTTAGGTGAAGAATGCCCTTACCTTGGCAGAAATCCAAAGGTTCTACACAATCCTCCAAGTCATAGCACTCCTAGAAGCTTTTCCACATTTCTGTGACCTATAACAACCAATTGGTCTCAGAATGTTGAAATTACCCAAAATTACCTTAAATACAATGACAGGAAAGTCGGGCTGTTACACAACGTTAGTTTTGTAGAGTCAAGAAATGTAAAATTTCCTGAGAATTAGTTGATTACTGTAACCAAATGGTCTCAGGATATAGATCATGAGAGAGATAATTCATATGCTCAGTGTTCCACTTTTAGTGATGAACTGATCATTATTGTTAACAATGCGCCTCAAGTTCAAACCCGTGTTAAAGAACCAGTCTTGAAAGAACTACAAGGTGCTGATTCTAATCTAGTAGACAACGAGATTCAACCAATACCTAAAATTATTGAACAACTAGTTGAGCAACATGTTCATATTTACATGAGAACGTTGACACAACATTAAGACGATCTACTCAAGTAAGAAAAACATCAATTCCAAGTGATTATGTTGCATGTGTACAAGAGTGTGACTACAATGTTGAAGCAAAAAATGATCCTGAGACGTTTTCATAAACTATGAGTTCAGACGTTTCGAACTTATATGCTTCATTGCCATGAAAGAGTTTCATTTCTAGACTTAGAGTCGTTGACTCTATTTATAGGTCATTAAGAGTGTATTAAGACAACTCAACTGCTGTGTATTTATGACTAAAAACAACAAAAGTAATAGTTGAAGTAAGCATATCGACACTAAATACTTGACAATAAGAGAATGTGTTAAAGATAAGAAAGTGGTCATTGAACACATTAACATTGAGTTACTGATTGCTGATCCATTAACTAAAGGCATGCCGCTAAAGATTTTTAAGGATCATGTTATCAAAATGAGACTTGGTTCCTCTATATAAATATTCATTGTACATATATTCGATATTTTATTGTAAATTTTATTCAGTTTATGTTTTCTCATTCAATTTGTGCACATACATATTTATACTTGAGAAAATATTACTTTAGTATGGACCTCGAATAAACATAGGTTTTATTAGGGACGTCCATTTTCTCACGGAGAAGGGGCCGGGGACCGGGTAAAACATTCACTGTTGGCTAAACGGAGCCGAGGATGGGGATTGTATTCCGATTCCCCGATCCCCGCCAATTTTACTTTTTTTTTTAAATATTTTTTTCTTTATTTTTCCCCTTTAATTTTCAAATAAATATATATTTGTTGGTGAAATTATCTATGCATATGAATATTTTTCTTTGATAATTAACATTGTAATTGAAACTTATAGATATTTTCTAAGAAAATCTAATTATTTGAAATTATTATCCAAAAAATATATAAAAAATAAAAAAAAATTGAAAAATCCCTGCGGGGAATCCCCGCCCCAATCCCTGAAAAAAATGGGAATTTTTCTGAGGACGGGGATTAATTTTTGTGGTGGGGACGGCGAAGCCATTCCCCGGCCCCACCCCGCCCCGTGGATATCTCTAGGTTTTATTCATTAAAGTATGCGAATTGTGCTGAGAGAAACATACTACATTGTGATATATGGAAGATAATACTCACGTTTAGAAGACTTGTCGCTATAATCCATGTATTTAGTTTTCATTGTGACATTGATGAGGTATTCATAGACCAGGTGGAGAATGTTGAAAAATTTAATTCAATATTTAATTTTCATTTATTACTTTATTTATCCTTATTTTGTGGCTCATGATTTCATGTAACCTCCAACCATTTTATAACCACACATTTAGTTCCCATTTAGTTTTTCATTTATGGTTGTTTTTTTAATGAGAGAGCCAACACTCAGAAAACTATAGTGAACCTACAGTGAAAATTACAGAGATTTATAGAGAAATATGTATTACTATTCATATTTTTGATCCTCTATATCTATTATTCATTAAGAAAACACATAACATTTGAGCTTTAAAGAGTAAAGGTGTAGAAGAACCAAGAACACAGTTGCTGCTGATATTCGTGATTATGTCATGTTGCAGTTCATTATGGTTGTTTGCTTTTATCTTGGTTTCCAAAAACAATGACGGGAAGTACACTTAATTTATTTAATTATGCTTCCGCTTTTGGTGATTTATTAAAATCACATTTAAACAATTGTTTAAGCATGTCTAACAATCTTATCATAAAGGCATCCGATAAAATCGAACCAATGAAATTGGAGACATGAATGAAATGGTTCTAGTAGGTCCTTTTAACTAAGTCATTGTCCTTCAAACATACATGGTCTCTCTTCTTAAACAGCCCACATGAATGAAAATGTAGATGTAACTTTTGGGGCACCACACATACATTCATCAATCAAACGAAGATCGCACAAGTCCTACTATCAAGAAACCTTCCTTGTTCTTACCCGAAAGAGTAATGAAATTTCATTTCTTCCTAGAATTTATTTTTTCGCACCAATTAGGAATTGCGTAACTAATGTGGTAGTCGTGTTGAAGGAGGAATGCAAATGATAAGAATTAAAGCTCGCCCCGGGACGATATCGTTGCTATGAGAAACGTTCGTGTTTGCCATTAAAGAAAGTGCAAAACAAAAATGGAGTTGCTACTTGCAAGTCTTGAAGATGATGGTTCGACTTTTCACTTCTATGATATGATTTTTTATATTAAAGGTTAAGGTCAAAAGTACTTTTATTAATTAAAAAAAAAAAAAAAAAAACAAACCCTCATTAAATAGAGGTTTATTAAAAGCTAGTACAGTGGATTATATCATACTACCTTAAAGTATGACTTGAGCGGAGAATCATTTTTGGACGATTTTACCCTTAAGCCACACTTTAAATTACAAATTAATTATTTCATTAAAAAAAAAAAAAAAGCCTATACCACACGTAACTTTAATGGTAATATCTTTCAAAAAAAAAAAAAAAAAAAAAAACTTTCATGGTCATAAATAATACTATAACATCCTACATATGTTCAAGAAAAAGTTGCCCTTCAAAACTTAGTTAATATTTTTTGATGATCATAAATAATTTTGGCATGAAGTGGGTATTAATATATTTTTGTAAGTTTTGAAATGGTAAAGATTTTTGTAAATCTCTATTTTTTACCTATAAAAATAAATTGTTTTTTTTCATTTCTTCACAAGTTCTAGAATCTACATTTTAGTGTGTTTCATTTCATTCAATTCATTCTTCTTAAAAAAGGTTTCGCATTCTTTTCAAAGGTTCTTCATTTTTCAAAGCATCTCAAGATTTTTGTATTACAAGCACTGTTTAGTCTTCAAAACATCTCAAAATTTTGGTGTTACAAGCATGTGTCGTGGAATCAATATCTTGAATCCATTTTGTGACATATCTATCCTGCTTTAATGAAGTATTGGTTAACCATTTGTTAAGAATGGTTGTACATTTATGTATCTATTTTATTTTTGTTGTTATTTATTCTTTGTTTTGGTTGTATTTTTACCATGAGTTTATGAACTTTCTTCACAATTTCTTTCTCAACAATTGAATTTAGTATATTATTTATTTAATTTTAGATACAATTCATAGTTCTCTAAAGGCTCTTCAATTTTCCTAACATTCCAAGATGTTGGTTCTATATTAAAGTTACAAGAGAATATTACTTTAAAGTGTGTCTCAGTGAATAATAAATTTTAACGATTTTATCCTTAAATCACACTTTAAATTACAAACATATCATTTTATTTTTCTTTTAAAAATAAACTATATTCATATAATTTTTTTAAAAAAAATAAAATATGAATTAAATACTCAATATTAACACCATAAATTGGTTCATGGAACGTGTGAAAGTTGGTTTAATGGACATAATAAATTTGTAGGAGAGTGTATTAATTAATTTGTAAGTTTGGAATGGTAAATGTTTTTGTAACTCTCCATTTTTACTATAATTTTTTTTTTTCATTTCCTAGATTTTTTTAGTGTGTTTCTAGTTCATTTTTCTCAAATTTTTTTTTGCATTCTTTTTCTTTATTTTTCAAAATATCTTAAGTTTTGTTTTTGTGTAACAAACACTTTTAAATTTTCAAAATATCTTAAGATAGTGTTTTTTTCAAAAAGTGTTCATGATCCACGTGTCATCGAATCAATATATATATATATATATATATATATATATTGAATCTACTTTTGTCCTACTTTTATAAAGTTGGTTTCTTCACAATTTCTTTCTCAACAATTGAATCTTACTACATTATTTTTAAAATTTTTACTCAATTTCATAACCTCCCTAAAGACTCTTTGATCTTCTAGGCAATCTAAGATATTAGTTATATATTCATGTTGCAAGAGATCTATGCATATTTTAAATCAATATCTTGAATTCGACTTATAAATTTATAACTCTACTTTGATATAGTTGAGTAGCCATGTTTGTTAAGTAAATTATGGAGTGAGCAAATATATTTTAAGGAAGGAATGTAAAACTAGGATCTTAGATTTTTATTTTTTATTTTATACTTTTATAATTAGTATATTGTTATTAAAAAAAAAAGTTTGTTGTAATACATTGAAAAAATTACAAGCTTACATTTTTAACAATAATCAATCATAAAAGTAGAGTTAGTCGAAAGAATTACAAGCTTATGCTTATAGTTAGACTATTTTGTTCAAATAATATCTTTGTTATTCAAATATATGTCTCTTCATTAATTTAAGACATATATTAATTCTTTACTTAATATGTAATATTAAAATGTATTAAAATATCATTTAGAATGAAAAATAAATCATCAAAGTAAACCAATATATAAATAACCATAATAAATAATTAATACAAAATCTCAAATGTGAGAAGGTAAAAGGTTATTCTAGAAATAAAAAGAATTTGAATTTTTCATTAATTCAAATTCATAAGGGAGATTTTAGTTTTTTTTTTTGTAATCTTGATTCTTTTACTATAAAAATGAACCTTCCCAATAATTTTTTTTCCCGACTTTTGATTTACAATTTAAAAAAAAAAAAAAAATTCCATTCAATTATTAGCTCTTAAAAAATTATTCAATTTTTAAAGTATTCAAAATATTGTTGTTAAGTTGAAAGAGATTCATACATGTGTCATGAAACCTTTTTTATTTTTATTTTTATATGTATGTGTTATCAAGATAGTATCTTAAATTTGATTGATTGGCAATTTTTTTAAGGAAAACTTACCTAAAAACCTTTTTGTACTTATATTAATTATGGTTATTTAATTTAAAATGTTTATTGCAAAAAAATTGCAAAAAAATGTTTATAACAAAATTATAAGAAAAATTCAATTATTTTATGATTCATAAAATGTTTAATTAATTTTAGAATACAAAAATTAGAATATTGAAATTCAAAAAAAAGAAAAAAAAAAACTAAAAAAATCACTTAAACCATTTATTTTGTGAATAATTTTAGAATTCAATCATTAAATTAAAATTATTTTATCCAAAAATTAATAACTATATCAACCATTAATTTGTGAATAATTTTATATTTAAGTAATGAAAATATACAAAAAAATAAATTCGAGCATATAAATAAAATATATTAATTTAATAAAATTAATATTTGATTTAACTTTTCTTATGTATTTAATTGTTTTCTACTTCAATATTATCATTTTTATTATTTTAACAACTAAATATTTTTAGATATAGTATTTACACGTGCAAAGCAGGTTGCTAATTTTCTAGTATATATATATTTTAGTTACAATAATTCGGTGTAGGGGATTTAAACCTACGACCTTTTAGTTACTGGGTGTACATTGATACCGCTGAACTACTTTTTATGTTGGCAACTTTAATTAATGATATTGATTGAAATAACTTAAAAATTGAGAATATAGTTTATGTTGATTAATTTTTTATGTACATAAAATTTCTATCCATGTCATAGATGATGGATTTCAAGCAATACACTTCAATTAAAAACAAAAAAAGGAAAAGGAAAAGGAAATTATTGACAATGATTCTAAGTTTATAATGTAGCTGGTGGTGATTTGTTTTTTCTTTTTGATTCTTAATTTTTATAAAACAATTTAATTCTTGATTTTTATTTTTTTTAATCCCTCAAGAAGGGGATTTACAAATCAATTTTTACTAATTACTCTTCAAAAAATTATATTCAACGAATTATTGTAAATTGCTCAAAACAACTTCTCATTTTTAACTACTCAAAATAATTCTTCATTTCTATTTACTCAAAATAACTCCTCACTTCTAACTACTCATTTCAAATCATTCATTTTTAATTATTTAAAATAATTTATTTTTAACCACTCATTTTTAATCATTAATTTTTAACTACCAAAATAACTCGAATTTATATCCAAACAAACTGTCTTTAACTTTAACTGCTCTACAAAATAAACCACATCTAAACGAGTTTTTGGTTGCAACTTCTCCATAAAAATCTACATCCAAACGGATTATTACATAACTTTAATTTTTAATTACTCAAAGTAACTTTTCAAACTAATTTCTCATCCAAAATCTCACCCAAACGCTTCTTCAGAATTATTTAAAAAAAAACTCAAAAGCTACACAAAAATATAACTATTTTTTCTTCATTAAAAGGATTCCAATTTTCTTTGCTACTAGATTTGAATGATTGATCACTTGATCCATATTATTGATGAAAAACAACAATAGTTCAACATCTCAATTTGATTGTTAACAAAAGCAATAATCCAACAACATTTGTGTTGGGATGAAAAACAACAATAGTTCAACAACATTTGTGTTGGGATGCAAACAAAGTATCCCACATTGGTTAGAAGAGGGGAAGATCATGGGTATATAAGTGATGTCAGGAGAAGAGGAGTTTGGTCTGGATGTGAGCTAGACAAATAATAGTCGTTAGACGGATTGGCTGTTTGAGGGGAGGCTCCCTCTTTGTTCAAGGGGAGGGTTGAATCCTCGGGTGCCGAATTAGAAGTTGAGGAGTTTGGTCTGGATGTGAGCTAGACAAATAATAGTCGTTAGACGGATTGACTATTTGAGGGGAGGCTCCCTCTTTGTTCGAGGAGAGGGTTGAATCCTCGGGTGCCGAATTAGAAGTTGAGCCCATGGAGAGAGACTCGGTAGAACTTTGTTTGAGGGGAGGATTGTTGGGATGCAAACAAAGTATCCCACATTGGTAGTAGACAATATCATATCAATGTGGAGATTCAGGTAAAGTTGTCATCCTTATCAATTTGTGTAGTTTTATGACTAACTAATTTTGATTATTAATTTGAGCAATTGCAAACATCCATTCCGTGTGTCAACTATATATTGTTCAATTTCTCATTTAATATTTTTGAGTTTTACGTTGTTATCAAATAATACGTTGATTTTGAATAATGCGAATAGTAACAATTTAAATATAAAAAATAACTCTTTATTATATATTGTATATCGACATAATTGATTTTATTACAAACTAGTGAGTTTTTGAAGTGAAAGATTTGAATTGTAATTTCTTGTTATCGAATCTTACATCATTATTCACATCAGCTCATGTGGGAGATAAATATATTATAATTAGTTTGAATTTGAATCATACATATGTGCTTATTGAGCTTAGCAACTTAAATAGATTCTCATATAAGCTTTTTGAAGAATTTCTAGCTAATTTGCGACCGTATAATCAACATTAATGTAAATTAATTATTGAAGCTTTAGAATATTTAAGAAGAAAATAAAAAAAATTATAACTCTTCATTATAATTCTGAATTTATGAATACAAAGTATAATGATTAAAATCTTGAAACAAATATATAGATCACACATAAAGTAAACACTCGGACGGCATGTTGAAATTTGTGTAGTAACAATCTTCATTAGCCCTTCTGTTTATTTTGGGTATTTGTATCTGTTGGGATTTCTGCAAGAATAAAGTAGAAATTTGGTGAATATAAATGTAAGATGAATAATATTTGTTTGAATATGTTAAATTATAGATCAATTCAAAAGTTTAAATCAATAAATTAGGATAAATTTAATTATATCATTAAACAATATTTTTAAACATTATTAGAAAAATAAATAAATAAATAGAGTCTTATACCATAATGCAATTATAAGAAAAAAAATTTTCATTCAAAAGAAATATACCTCAATGGAATAGTGAAATGTTCATAAACCTAATAATAGGAGGGAGGTGGTGGAGATTTGTACTCGTAGTCTTTCTTAGGTGGTGGTGGAGACTTGTAAACTGGTGGAGGAGGGGAGTAGTAAACAGGTGGTGGAGAATAGTAAACTGGTGGTGGAGGAGACTTGTAAACTGGCGGTGGTGGAGAGTAGTAAACTGGTGGCGGGGGAGACTTGTAAACGGGAGGTGGGGGAGAGTAGTAAACAGGGGGTGGGGGAGACTTATAAACCGGAGGTGGTGGAGAGTAGTACACAGGTGGTGGTGGAGACTTGTAAACTGGAGGTGGGGGAGAATAATAAACTGGTGGTGGAGGAGACTTGTAAACCGGAGGTGGAGGAGAGTAGTAAACAGGAGGTGGAGGAGACTTGTAAACTGGAGGTGGTGGAGAGTAGTACACAGGTGGTGGTGGAGACTTGTAAACCGGAGGTGGGGGAGAGTAATAAATTGGTGGTGGAGGAGACTTGTAAACCGGAGGTGGAGGAGAGTAGTAAACAGGAGGTGGAGGAGACTTGTAAACTGGAG
>JBBMKA010019917.1:0-29061 GCA_037833695.1 Sechiopsis laciniata | reverse complement strand
TGTAATTGAAGAAAAGGAAGAGCTTTGGAATATTGAAGTGTGCCCTAGAAATTGATGGTCATTTTGAAATTAAAAATGCAATATTTCCATCTCGAACTCAAAACTTCATAAAGGCAAGTTAACCGTGACTCCAAAATATTGTCATAAATGGCTGAAAATAGGACATGTCCATTTTCTCGCTAAAATTGCGGCTTTTCAGCTTTAATGACTCTTTCTTTTCCCCCTCACTTGCAAAATGTAATATGAAGGGTGTCATGGTAACCTGTTTTTGTAGTAGTGTTTGTCAGCCTTAGGATTGGTAGGGGTGGTAAACCTTGCCCATGCTTCCTCCTTTTGCTTAAAACGTCTCTTGTTCTCTGTCTATTTCTGCTACAAGCTGTAATTCTTTGGCTTCTCTTGCTCTTGTGATTGTGGCTAGCCGAAAATCTTCCCGTAAGAGTTCTTTCTCGCTAAAAAGATCCATTGCTACTCCCTCATTAAGTACGTCCGCCTCTAAATATGTCTCTTCTGCCCTTATATTGCTTGTTGTGTGTGCTGTTGTTCGCATTGTCAGAGATTATTGATGCTCATTGTTGGGCTGTTGAGGTTATGATATAATACCATTGTCCCTCATCCATTGTCTTCGTCTTAGCTGCTTTTCTTCTTCTTCCGTATGTGTGCCTTTCAGAGACTACCTATGAGTATCCACTTGACTCCTAGGTTCATAACTCCTAGTGTCCCATGCATGCCCCATGCTGCTGCGATCTCCTTGTAGATCGAAATGATGATGATAGATGTTGCTATGATCTCCCCCAAACTGCGACTGATAGTTCCAGTTTGAACATAATTGTGTTGTGTTGATCTCCTTTGCATAGCCTTGTTGCTGAAATTTGTATGTTTGCTGCGAAATGGTATTATGCGTCCATTGTTGATTAGCAAAATGATTGAATGCCATTTTTTTATGCTCGTGCCTGTGGTAATGTATTGCTGTGGGACTCTGTTTCCCTGTTGATTGTATCAATCTGAATCTCAATTTCCTGAAATTAAAAAATGCAACCTTTTAGACAATAAAGAACTACTCATCTCCTAATGATATTAACTCTAAATAATCAATCCCCAGCAAGGGCGCCAAAAACTTGATCGGTGCGATTTCGGTGCTAATATAATGTTCAATAACTAATTCAAAGTCAACTTATGCTAAGTGTAACTCGAAATCACCTACGCGCAAGTATACGCTGTCTGAAATTGCAGCATGTAATAAGTATATAAATTTATCGATCCCACAGGGATTGATGTCTAGAGCTAACACTATTAAGATAAGAGTTATACAGAAAAGTAAAGCATGAGTTGTATAAGTTGTTGATTTGTTTGAAATTGAATGCGTAAATAAATATGATGCTGAGACTAAAATAAATATGATGCAATGAGTAATGATAACTAGCAATTCTAGAAAATACTAAGCGTGCGGGATAGTCAAAGAGAGTCTTACTTCCCTAACAAATAAGTACTTCTGCACTTAATGATTTATGGTAGAGCTAGCTTCCGCTGCGAACTCCATACTAGTAACAAGGCTATGGAAGCATTTAGTAAGGTTATTCCTAACACTTTAAACGGTGAAAAGAATTTCACACAACCTAATGTAGCATATTAGGTCAACATGCGGTTTCTTCTTCCGAACTCACCATAAGGTATGTGCGTGGGTAGCTAATCGACGCACATATATGTAAAATAACATGCAGTAGTGTAAAACTTAATGACCTACGTTCCTATCATACTTCTATTCATGTATAATTAACGAAAACTCCTACAGCGCAACCATAGAGATAAACATCAAATAGAAGTTAAACCAGACTATTTTATTGCAACTATGAAATGTTTAAAATTATAAGCTACTCCTAATAAAACAGTACAATAGAATTGGCACGGTTGAAAATGTGTAGTCCCCTTGTCATCGGCTTCTACGAACACTGCCATTTGCTTCTCTCCACGATAGGCTTCATGGCCAACCGACCAGCTCACCCTTCTCGGCTCCTTGCCTTGGTATTTATGAGTTAATTTACTTGGCCGACAAGTTGAGGTGAGGTGTGAAATCTTCATTAATGTAGGATCTCTTGACTTCTACTGGAATTTATTTGATTGACGCCGCCTTAATTACTGATTGACTCTCGATTATTACCTTATTGGCGTGTCTTTTCCGAACGTGTGTTTTTATTTTAAATTTGCACCTTCTCGCGCTGCTGATCATCGTTGGTGCTAATTGTCCTTTCTGCAGTGTAGCTTTATATGTCCTGCCATTAGCATTGATTTAGCACAGTTTACTCAAGATTTATGCTAAAAATGAGAAACTCTGCTTTCGATGTTAAATTATGAATGCATGCTGATTTCTATGTTCTTTCATCGCATTTCTTTTGTTAGCGCTCATTTTCCCTCTTTATTTCTAGAATAATGCAAATTAAGACTGCCTAAAATATTCTCTATTTGAGAGCTATCACAACACCCAAATCTTTCATCTCAAACTCAGCATTCACCAGATATTTCCACCTCTGAATATCAGACTTCAACTTTGCAGCTACATACGTTAACCAAATAAATCATCGAACCATCTTTGCACTTTTTGTGATACATACAATAATCATACAGACTTCAATTGTAGCCGAGCTTAATTATATAGTTGTCAAACTTCTTGTACTATTGTCTAGGAGATTGTTTTAGTCCATACAAGGACTTTTTTAACTTGCACACGTAGTCCTCTTTTTCAGGACACTAGAACCCCCTCTAGTTGGGTCAAATAAATCTCTTCATCCAACTCTCCATACAGAAAAGCTGTCTTCACATCTAGCTGCTTAAGTTTTAAATTCTGATGTGCCACCATAGCTAGTAGTACCCTGATAGATGTGTGTCTGACTACTAGTGAGAATATCTCATTATAGTCAACACCCTCTCTCTAAGTGAACCCTCCTGCAACTACACGAGCTTTATACTTTAACCCCTATGTAGGCGAGGTTCATTCATTTTTCTTGAAAACCCACTTGTAAGTCACAATCTTCCTTTCCTTTGGTCGTTTGACTAACTCCAAGGTCTGATTCTTATGTAGAGACTCCATTTCATCACCCATTGCAGTAAGCCACTTCTCTGACTCACTACATGAAACAACTTCTTTATAGGTAGACGGTTAATAAGTATCCACCTCTTCAGCGACTTGAAGTGAATAAACAACCATATCCTCAGAACCATATCTGATTGGAGTTCGAACACCAGTCCTTCTTGCTCTTTCAAGAGCTACACTTGGATTTCTAATTTCCATACTAGATGATTGACTAGTGGTATCAGTTTTTGTAGCAGTATTTGGTTGATCAAGCAAAACTGACTGATCAGTAGGTATATCTGACTAATCTATAGCAACATGTTGATCTAATTCTCCACCTTGGTGTTGTAATTCATCTCTGTCTAAACTGAATTCTAGCTCCACCTGTTTATCAACACCACTATTTTTTCATACAATTGTGGACTGCACCCTTCTTGGCTGTTTATCTCTGCTTGCTCACTGGAGATGCTCGAGTCTTTGGCCATCTATGCTTGAGTCTCTGCTTGCTGCGTGGTAAACTGTGCTTGTGTCACTGCTCTTTGCTCGGCAAACATGACCACAACCATATCTCATAGTGTTGTAGTAAACTCCCCTCCAGGAGCGGCAATCTACGATGGTACAACCTCACCTGATGCCCTCAACATGTTAAAAACTAGTACCAACGACGATCGAAACTACACTAGATGTAGCCTCCTCAATCACAGGCTATGTGTAATCGCCTCTAGCGGCAGTACTTGACGCTTTAGCTCCACTATGAGTGACCGTCATATCTCACAATCTACATCCAAATCACACTAAGTTAGTCCACGCTCGGACGAGCACCACAAGCCAACTAGTAAATACATGTAAGCTAGATGCAAGTACTATAAACAATCCCTTAATAAAATTAACTTTCGACATACCTAACAACTATTGGAGTGTTGATGATCATGGGGACAAACGACCTAACTCAGTCGGTCAGTCTACATAATCTATGACTCTAAGCTCTGATACCAAACGTAAGAACCCGACTTCTAAAACAGCCCTAAACCCGGTTTTTACTCAGCATACATGAGTTAAATATAGTTATACCAGAAACAGGTGAAAACAAAACCTCTTTGTTTATTCATTCTTTGTTGATTCAGCATGTTGGTTAGGACTGAGTCCATTTATTTCATAGTTTGAACTGTTTTTAATAATCTCTGGCTAGAGGCTCAACTATCGTTTTATATTGTTGATTAAACTGTTTACAGTTTGAAATAAAGAGGTTTTGTATTCAATTGTTTCTGTTATAACTATATTTAATTCATGCATGCTGAGTAAGAATCGGGTTTATGGCTGTTTTAGAAGTCGGGTTCTTACAATAACATAGATAATAAAACAGTTTAGAAAAAAATGAATAATTTAAACACATTTCTAAGATGTATTATCCCTAAATAATAACAATTTAAAGCACGTTATCCCTTGAATTTAAAAAAGAAAAAGAAAAAATATCCCTTGTCGACGATTTTTGGGTACATATACCAATGATATGTACACTTTTTATGATGCAAAGGATAGCCATGTACGACAAGGGACAATCCTTTCCTACCTCAAAGACAAAGAAACATGCACATTTTGTCCCCAAATTAAATAAAGAGATTTTTTTTTTTTATTATTATTTTTTTAAATTTTTTATTTTTTAAGTATACCTATAACAGAAAGTATTTACAAATCTAGTTTCCTAAGAAAATATTAGCAAATCTATTTTCCATTAATGTAATTATTTATTTACATTAATACCTTCCACAAAATTTAATTAGCATTTCAAATAATAAAGCAAAAAAGGAAAAATCCTCTAACTTCCTTAACCACTACACCTAAAATTGCTCCACATTAATAGCCTATTTTTTCAAACAAATTTCTTAGCCGTTTTGTTTCTCAAATCTCCCATCTCTGTATTGTGTCTGACGCATCAATTCTCATCAAAGAAAAATGGCCCACATTTTTCAATCAGCGACATTCCGTCTTATTTCTGGTGTATTTTCGATCGGAATCACTTTTGAAAAGGAAGAAGAAGTAAACATACCGTCCATATTGGTATGATTTTAGTTTGGAATTTCAATTAGTTGGGTCTTATGTTTCGTGGTTAGGGTTTTCAAAACAGTAGTTTGGTAGGGTTTGTGGAGTTATTAGTAGTTTCGATACGTGTTCTAGTGGTCCGAGAACAAGAATTGTCAATGGTTCTGCTGGGGGTATTGTATATTAGGTTCATATTTTATTGCATGTGCAGTATTGCAATAATACTAATCTGATTTTTACTATTTCTATTGTTATTTAGTTTAATTTTATGTTCGGTATGAGATGTGTAGTTTAGTCGAATAATCTACTGTCGTCATCGGTATAAGATGTGTTCAGTATTTTTTTTTTCTGTTCTTTAATTCGTGGTTGGGGTTTTTCGAATGTAGAAAATCCTGGTGTGAAACATATAGTATTGTCTTCAGGAGTAGACAAGACCGTAGAAGGGAGGAAGGACATAAGTGATAACATGGGTGGTACTGAGTTATAGTTTCCCCATAAATATTATTAGCCACATGTGTTTTTGTAACTGACGTTGCTTTTTTATTCATATAAAGTGGAAGAAGAAGTGTTTGACATCCAAAGAGAAGGAAAAAAGGAAGCTTGTTGAAGATGAGGTGAGTAATACTAAATTGTATTATAATAACTCATATATGTAATGGTGATGCACAATCTGTTCATATTGTATTGTAGGACGGTAGTGTGGTTCGTACAAGTAAGAAACAAAAGATGCCTGAAGATACATCTGCAACTAAACAAACGAGCACTAAGGTATGTTATTGATGATAAAATCAATATGTGAGTATTTAGAAATGATTAATCATCCAAAGATCTTATTATTTTACTGTATTATTTTTACGAAATACAGAAAAGGTAATCAGATAAAGTTGTGGGGAGGGAGCTAAGTAATTAGAAGATGATACAGATTAATGAAAAGATAGAAGGGGACAAGCGCGATAAAAAGAAGAACAATATATACAAGGTAAAAAACAAGTTTAATAAGGTATATATTACTGTATTGTTTTATATTTAGAGTTATAGTGGTACCGTATAACATAGGATGCTCCCCCACTTTTGCCACGTAGTGAATGGAACTTAAAACAGAAAATCAATATTTTCGGAACATATGACAAGATTAAGAAAATAAACTACAAACTTAGCAAAGAACAAAGGGCAGAGTTCAAGGAATGGATCTTGGTAAGTTTTTAGACATAGACATTAAGAGATTCCAATCACAACTACTGTACTCAATGATGAGGAGAATGTTCAAGTCACTGAACAAAGACGAATTAGTTAAAGAAGTGGATATGGGAATGGATAATGTCAAATCTAGATTTGAGGTAATGGAGTCTTGATTATACAGTACATATCTTTATATACACATGTTGATATTTGATTATTTGGTAGGTTACACTGAGTAATGTAGGTGACATTTCCAATGTCAAGAAACAAAGCCTCTATCTTGATGCGGTACTTTGTATAATGTAATGTTCATACTGTAGTTTTTTGTTAAGTCAAGTGTACACTATGCGTAAACGTTCTTTCTTTTCATTCCACAGACTACTATGTGTTATGTTGATTGAGATACTAATTGAACCTGTTTAATACAACAAAACAGAGTTGGATAAACAGTAGTGGGCTATAATAACATTGTATTGTGCAGTAAATTCATGTAATACTGGAAATAACGTAATTAATGAAATGTATAATATATACAGTCTAACCATAAAACAGTAACTGTGAGGGTGGACTTCGACCTACAGTATATGCTACTGATACAATACTTTACAGAAAAAGAAACGAAAACATTGAAAGCATGAGTATTGTTATAACTAATTAGGCCTTGCGTTGTTGTTACTAGAAGTTCCGAAAACATTGAAAGCATAAGTTTCGACATTCCATTGACAGTACTGTGTGGGAGTCTAAATACTGTGTGACGGAAAATGGCAGAACAAGCTATAATGAGCCAAAAAAATAACTAAACAAAAACTTCAATGGAGAGCTTCGTTACCAGAAGACGGCAGAGAAGAGGTGGTGTGACAAGAAATGGAACTTTGGACGCTAGCTCTAGAATGCCGCCAATGGAACGTCGAAAATCACGCTGATGCTGCCGTCTTGTTCGTCAAAATGAACGAAGAGAAAATTGATCAGAAAAAGATGGAGAATAGTTTGATGGATCTAGAATAGTAAGAATAGGGAAGACTAGTAAAAATTGGTTAAAGAATACTATTTTTAGAATGAAAGTAATAATTAGGAGGAATATTATTAGAAGGAAACTAAAAATCATTGACTTAAATGCTGGTGAGGGCAAAATGGGGTTAATGAAAGATGATTTAGCAGGATTTAAAAATGAATAAATAGATTTGCAAAAACATAAGTAGGTTGAATAGATTTATAAATATTTTATGAAAAAGGTATATTCAATATAATTTTGTCACTTTTTAAAAAAAAAAAAATTCTTCAAATACTAGGTAAGTTTGGAACACGTGATTGCTTGATCATTAAATATATATTTATGTATGGGTGATAATAAAAATCGAAAACCAACAGAATCTAATCGAACCAAATTGATCCATTGAATTAGTTCAGATTTTTTACATAATATTGGACATACTGATTTTTATTTGGAGAAAACTAGTATGTTATTGGATTAGTTCGGTTTTTATTTGTAAAAACCAATAGAATTCGAACTGAAACAATATTGATTTATTTACTTTCTTTTTTATTTTTATATGTTAGTTTAACTTTTTATTGGTAAATGACTAAAGGATTGGATGTAAAATAGCAAGTAAAATAATAAAAAAGAATTAAACCATAAGAGAACTGAATTGAAGAAAATCACGCCAATAATTTTGTCCTTTATTGGACATTGGTTTGGTTTCTCTTTTAGTCAAATCAATTGAATGAGATCGGTTCTCAATTTACTTAAAAACCAAGAAAAATCGAACCAATGATTTTGTCTTTTATTGGACATTGGTTCGATTTCTTCTTTTGTCAAATTGATTAGATCGGTTCAATTTTTGGTTTGACAAAAAACCGAAGAAATCAAACCAATATCACCCCTATATTTATGTCATTGAGCTACTATTTTTGTTGACAATGTCACATCTCCTTAAACTATGGGTCAAGTTGGTTTTTATTTCCTCCCAAAGTATTCCAGTGCTTAATTTTTGGGCACACATTTACCGAATAGGTCAGTGGCACAATTGTTTCATTATTTGGTTGTAAACCAGTTCAACACCAGCGTCACAAGTTCGATCCCGAGAATCGGTATTTTTCCCCCCTCTCCCGATGTGTACTAAAAAAAAAAAATTGGGCACACATTTTTATTTTGAAGCATTTATTTTAAATGTAAGAACGATCAAAATTCATCCTAATTAAAATTTGATTTGTATTACATAACGATTTAGACTTTCTAGCGTATTATAAATATATTGGATTCCTAATTAGCTTAATTATTGATTTAAAGAAATTTATAAAGTATTATTTGGATTCAACAACTAAAAGTACTAACTTTGAAGAGATTGTGAAAGTATATTTATAATAACTTATGTGTGTTACATCAAGTTGTTCTCGTGGAAAAATATAATATTTCTATGAGATCGATCTTTTCTTAATGTTTTATTACTTATTGTTTGTTAAAATTATTGTACGAGAAAGTTTTCTCTTTGTTAAAATTTTCCTTATCTTTGTTTTTTTTTTTCCTATCCGATCTCGGTCCAAATTGTGGGTTGAGTCCAATTTAGTTTTAAGATTGTACTCTTGTGTTATTTGTTTGATAAAATTTTGTTTGATCTCAAAATAAAAATAATAAAAAAATTCTAAGAAAATTGCTTCTATTTTTTTCCCCATAAATTCAATGCTTGTATTTAAAATGGCATGTCTTCATGATAGTTAATGAAAAATGAATGTCGCGTGTAAGTTTATTAGAAATCTTATCGTACTCAAAAAAAAAAAAAAAAAAAAAAAAAAAAAAGGAAAAATCTTCTCAATCACTCAAATGAATATTGTTTGCTCGAGTAAAGTTCCTATATAAATTGAGGAAAATGTTGTTAAATAAAAAATGAAACAAGGTACAGTATTCTTTTGATGCTACAAATGACTATTTTGAGTTTTTTTTTTTTTTTTTTAGATTACAACAAGACCTCTTGGTCAATGGGATGGAAGAATTCGTACGTATGACCACTTGATCATTAAATATACACTAATATTGCTCCGCAACTGTTTTTATTGGCATTTTAAGTCGTTGAAACATGTAGTATTTAACATGAAATTAACTCAATTATTAAAGTACAAAAAAGATACCTTTTATGTATGTCCCGTTTTTTTTTTTAATTGAAAATGCCAGAAAAGAATGAAGTTTTTTGTAAAGAAAATATTTTGTGTTTGACTTGTAGTAATTAGTGGGGTTTGCCATAAAGAAAATGAAAACGCATTATGTCATAAATCAATCAAGCTTTTCTAACTCCATCGTTTAAAACATTGGTCCCTTTTTTAAGATTGTAACATTGGGTTTCCTTTCTCAAGACCAATTAAATTTATCGTTGCCTAAAGTTGTCTAAGCAAAGAGCAATATTTACGTTTACAATCAATTTTGGTAACTAAAAATAATCAAGATATTAATAATTCATTTTTTTTAGAATCATTAATAATTCATTTGAATATTATAGGTACGAGTTCTCAACATCGTAATAGTTTTCAAAACAAAACAAATTACACGACCATATGCAATTCATCCTTTTCTAATCAAAGTCCCAATCACATTTTTTTTTTTGGTTGAGATTATCATAATTGAGGTGGGAGAATTCAAATTTATAACTTTTTGGTCATTGAGTATACACTAAGCCGCTGAACAACTACTCTTGTTGGTCCAATCACATTTTTCAAACAGTACTTTTTTCTTTCTTTTTTTTTTTTTTCTACGGTCGCTGACTTCTTCTCCGCTAATGATAGTCTATTAAAGATAGTGAGCATTCATCTCAAAATTAATTGGTTATGAGATAAGTAGCTCACGTGTGTTCTTAACCGAATACTCTCGTTTGAATTTTATGAACTCTAATATCATATTAGATAGTATAGACATTCATCTCAAAACTAATTAGTCATGAGGATAGTATTTTATTGATCTTATAAATGCTAGGGGTGTCTCTCCACCTTTCCAACGTGGGATCCAATTTAGTCCTTCTCAATGTGGGGTAGGCTCTGATACATTTGAAAAACCATTGTACAAAAAGAAAAATGTAAAATGAATTTGTAAATACTCGACCCAATCTAGGGTCTTAATCTAGGTCTCTACTATAAATGCATGAGCTTAAAGTGTAACAACCAGACATGTTTAATAAATAGATTAAAAGAAAAAACAAAATGTTCATTTATTGAACCTCATAAAACAATCCCAAGTTTGGAAAACCAATTCAACAGGGTACTCTAGTGAAATCATGTAAAGACGTATAAATCCAGTTGTAAAAGTAACATGCTTAAAAAACTCAATTCATGCAGAAGGAAAGTAACACCAACAATTAAATCATGACTATGAATAAAAGATACATCCCATGGTCGTCTCAACTCCAATCAGCTATCCCGATACAACTCATGAGTACCTGTGGAAAACCACAGAGGAAAGGGTGAGTCTTAAACTCAGTAGGAATCCATACAAGAATCGGTTTGCCATTTATAAGGCAATAACATGATTTATCAATAACAACAATGGGCACGAAATCCCTAAACAACAATGGGTACAAAACCCCTAAACAATCATTGGGTACAAAACCCCTGAGGAACATTGGGCATAAAACCTCTGATAGTATTGGGCACAAAACCTCTGAATAGTAGTAATGAGCATTAACTCCTAAATAATAATACTAGGCACTAACTCCTGAATAGTAGTAGTGGACACTAACCCCTAAATAGTAGTAGTGGACACTAACCCCTAAATAGTAGTAGTGGATACTAACCCCTAAATAATAATACTGGGCATCAAATTCCTAAATAGTAGTAGTGGGTACTAACCCCTAAATAATAATACTAGGCATTAAACCCTTGAATAGTAGTTGTGGGCACTAACCTCTGAATAATAATGGGCACAAACCCCTAGGCTTATCTCTGGGTAACATGTCTATGCATGTTTACCTATCAAGGTAATCAATCAACAATAATTTCTTCTATGACTAACACTTGCATCATAAATTATTATCCAAGTGTTTCATTTATAGAAATCATTATATCTTAATCAAATCTTGTATTTCATTCAACACGCCATTCTCACCTTAAGTCAAGCATAAGCAGATAACCAAGCAGACAATAAATATGATTCACAATCAACATCAACGTCCTCAACTCTTACGATACAGTAGCACATGCAACAATCAACCTTAAAGCCTAGTTTAGGTGAAGAATGCCCTTACCTTGGCCGAAATCCAAAGGTGCTACACAATCCTCCAAGTCATAGCACTCCTAGAAACTTTTCCAGACTTTCATGGCCTATAACAAGCAAACGGGTTAAAACTAGCACCTTAGACCCACAAAATCGGACTCAGAACGTCAAAATGACCCAAAATTATCTTAAATACAAGGATGGAAAAAATCGAGCAGTTACAAAATTTCATTATGAAAAAGATGGTGATTGAGACACATTATGTGTCAGACCTAATGACATTACCTTGTTCAAAAAAAGAGAACAATAATAATCTAATTCTTTTTTTTTTTTTTAAAAAAAAAACACCAATTCTTTAATAATTAAGAGTGGATCCATAAATTTTATTTTATGGAGTCAAATTTGAATTATTTTTTAATATCTACTTTTATATTCAAAAATTACAAATTTTAAAATTTGAAATCATCTCAATTTATTTGCATGACATAAATAGAAATAAAATAGTGGGGAAATCTAGGTTGATACAAAAAGAAAAAAAAAACATTAGATTATAGGGACCATCATCATATAATTGCTTGTCATAAATAATATTAAAATATGTGCGAAGCTCACTTTATTTATTTATATATATATATATATAATCCTAAATTTTTAAGGAAGACCTCTTTGCCCCTCTAAATACGAGTCAAATGTTCATCAAGATCTCTACCTTACACGTCCAAAGTGATGCTTAATTTATTCACTTTAAAACATGATGTGGGTTTAATTTGATTCAAGGACACGACATATGTGTTTTGGTTAACTTCTTGAAATTAAATCTATATTACATGTCGTTTTACAAGAATCTACGTGACACCAAATAAACTTATGTTTTTATGTATTGCAGTTGGGTATGAAGATTTCAAAACATATGGTCTTTTTTATCGAACTAAAATAGAATTCAAACTCTTAAAAGCACACATTTTTTTTCAAACAATGAAATGGCTAGTAAAAATGATATCATAAAAGAGAACATGATAATATGGAATTTGTGTGAGTAAATTAAAGAACCTTAATAGCAACACCATCAATACAAAAAGTTCTTACTAGAACCTCCCATATGTGTCTGAAACCACTTTTTTGTGGTTTCCTCTCCAACATCAACTAATTCTATTGTTTCTTTTTCCATTGACTTCATTATAACAAATCAAACAAAGCCTTGATATTTGCGATTGGTTAGGGATCTTGTCAAGTTTTCTCGATTTCAAACAATAATTATTAAATGTAGATGAAATTGATTAAAATTTGAGAGAAAAAAGAGCATAAGTAAAGGCATCAATGTGGAACACACACACATATAGACGCATTCAATTGTGACATAGTTCGAAATATGTGGTGAAATATGTGAATTGTTTCTCTATATATGATATAATATTAATTCAAGAAGAAAAAGATATTGTAAGATGGTCGATGAAGTGAATAAGCAATCGTGTATTGTATTTATAGAGTCTATGTACAGTGACAGACCGTAGTTAAGTTAATGATCGTAATTTCATGCAAATAAGGTTAACTACGGTCATAAAAGCTATTTCTTTCATGAAATTACGATCACTTAAAGCAATCGTGTATTTATAGAGTCTATGTAAAGTGACACGTGAAGGAAATCACGATTTTACTTGTAGTGTCCTTGAATCAAATTAAACCCACAACATGTTTTAAAGTGAATAAATTAAGCATCACTTTGTACGAGTAGAGATTTTGATGAATATTTCACTCCTATTTAGTAGGGTGTACATGGGTTGGATTGACAGAAGTTTTTGAACTTACCCAAAAATTTGGGTTGGTCACTTTTTCAACCCAATTAAATAGACAACTCAACCTTTATAGTTTTTAGTTGGGTTGGGTCATTGAATTTATTAATACATTGCAAATATAAATATCCTTATGAAACTAGTCATATACTATACATAAACAAAATACAATCTCCTACCATTATCATATCAATGTAATGAAATGGATATAAATATTAAATATGCAAAATATAGTTTTACATTCATAGTTTATATGAATTATTTGAAAGATCTCAACTATAGATCATAACACAAAAAAATATATTTGACTTCCAATAAATAAATAGATAATTAAAACAATAAAAATAGATTACATAATTCAACTTTCATAAATCAAATAGATAATTAAAACCGACAAAAATAAGCGTAAATTGCCTATATATTTTTATCATGATATATAGATTGTAAAGACTTAAAAATATCTTTAAAATATTTGGGAGAAGAAAGAATGAGGGAGAAGAAAACGTGAAAGTAGAGAAGCGGCTACGTATTTATATTGTCGGCAAAAAGAGAAGGGCTCCGCGTGATTATGACACGTGTCCTCAGGTGGTTCCGGCTTCGAGTCCTGGCGAATTCACCTTTTTCTTTCGTTTTCTCTTTTAACCAAAAGAGTCTCCAAACTCCTCAAACAACAATACTAACTCCGAAAACCTGAAACCGAAGGAAAACCCAAACTCAGCAAAACAGAAAATAGTCCTGAAAACCTGGATAATTACGAGACTACCCCTGAAAGAAAAATTACCAAAATGCCTCTAGAGGCTCAAACTACTCTAACGGCCCCAACTGAACAACTGAAAAAGCAACTGAACATACCTAGAGAACCAGAATGGAAAACTGGGCTGTTACAATGGAAAACTGGGCCGTTACAGTATTCCCTCATTTTAAGACTTTCGTCCCCGAAAGTTCTAAGACTGAAACAACTCCAGGTAATGCATCCTCATCTCGTCCTCTAATCCCAAGTCGCTTCCTCTGCCCTCTGATTTCTCCACTGAACTTTAACCAAGTTGATCTTCTGGTTACGCAACGTTTTGCGATCCTGGGCTAAAATCTGTACTGGCCTTTCCTCGAAACTCAAATCCTCGAACAGCTCTAACAGCTCAGAGTCCACAACTTGAAGAAACATCGACACGAGGAAATAACGTTGTGCACTGCTGCCAATGACGGGGCAAAGGCCAACGATAAGCCACGCATCCGATCTGCTTCAGGATCTCAAAGGGTCTTGCAAACCTGGGGACTCAACCTCCCCACTTACTAAACCTTAAAACTCCACGCCACGACACTACTTTTGGAAATACTTGCTGGCCAACCTCAAACTCCAAATCTCTATGTCGAACATCGGCATAACCCTTCTGCCTACTCTACGCTGTCAACAAACGAGCCCTGATCTTCTGCACTACGTTGCTAGTCATCTGTAGCAGCTCGGGCCCCAAAACCTGTCGGCCACCAACCTCTCCCTAGAACACTAGACACCTACAATGCTTTGCATACAAAGCATCAAACGGAGCCATCTGAAACGTCGTCTGATAACTGTTACTGTAGGCAAACTCCATAAAAAATAGATACTGGTCCAGCTGTCTGGGAAGTCTAAAACACAGGCTCGTAACATGTTCTCTAAAATCGGGCTCACCCTCTTTGCCTGACCATCTGTCTGAGGGTGAAAGACAGTACTGAAGCTGTACTCGGTTCGTAAATCCTCCTGGAGCGCTCTCTAGAAGCGAGAAGTGAACTGAGAATCTTGGTCCAAAACAATCCTCAGCGGCACCCCATGGTACCGAACGATCTGATCCAAGAACAACTGTCCTCACCACTCCACGGTTTAGTTAACCCTATCATGGATGAAGTGTACACTCTTAGTCAGCCGAAACACAATAACCCAGATCTGAGTAAACCCTCTCGGCGTCCTTGGCAACCAAGAAATAAGTCCATCGAAATCTCTTCCCATTCCCACTGTGGCACACTCAACGGCTGCAACAAACCTACCGGTTTCTATTTGGGAGCCTTCACTTGCTGACAAGTGAGACACTGGCTAACAAACTCAGCAAAATCTCTTTCAAATCCATCTACTAGATGTCTGCTTGAAAATCCTGATACATCTTGGTACCTCTTGGGTGCCAAGTAAATGGAAAACTATGTGCCTCTGCAAGTAACTTGGCTCGCAGTCTGGCGTCAGCTGGGACTCTCAGCCGACCTCTAAACCTCAAACCTCCGTCTGGTGTTAAAACAAAACAAAGACTTTAACCTCCTGATCTTTCTCAAATCAACTCTTCCATTTTGGGATCACTCAGCTGGCCATCAATGATCCTCTACTTAAACGACGGCTGAACTGTTAACTGGGCTACCTTGGCGGTAACCTCTCCCAAACAATACTGCAGTACCAGCTCGCTCGAACTCTTTCCACACATGAATCTTACAACTCAACAAGCTATGGAGTACGACTTCTTTCTACTCAGCGCATGTGCCACAATGTTGGCCTTTCCTGGGTGGTACAATACCTCACAGTCGTAGTCTTTAACTAATTCAAACCACCTCATTTGTCTAATGTTTAACTTCTCCTGAGTGAAGGAGTACTTAAGGCTCTAGGGATCTGTAAACAACTGAATCCTCACACCACACAGGTGGTGCCTCCAAGGTTCTTAATGTAAAAGCAACCGCCGCCAACCCCACAACAAGAGTCGGGTAACTTTTTGTTAAAGGGCTTCCACTAACGTGAAGCATACACCTTCACCTTATCATGTTGCATCAACACAACCCAAACCAACTTGGAAACATCCCTGTACACTACACAACCACTTGTTCCCTCCGGAACTACCGAACTGGCTTATGTCAAACTGTGCTGCAATGCAGCAAGACCCTCAACTCAAAGGACTTCCTCCCCTTAAAGCTTAACGTACCACAAAACCATAAGTATGAAACATCCTTATCAAACACTAACAAGCTGCTAAAACACAATTCTTAAACAACGAACCTCGACTGAAACAAGAAGACGTCCAAAACCTCAAAAGGTCAACCAACTTTTATCAAGACAACAAAAGCTCTTGAACTAACCGTTCACTACCTGTCGGTGGAACAACCAACACTCGAGCTTAACAGTCACAAACTCCAACTCTTTCAAGGACAAAAGTTCTATCTACTCACAACTGAATTGCGGCTCTTAACCAAGAGGAACATACCAAGGACAGAAAACGCTATCACCTCTTAATGGTCGCATCCAAAAAGTATTAAACAATCACTAAGCTGAAAAGGCAATCTCCACTTAAAACCACAAACATTTAAAGCAACACCTTAAATACAACCAAGCTAAACCTTAAGTTGCACCTCCAGGCCAACTTGAAGATTACCGCGAAACTAACCCTGGCTTGGCAACAGGCAACAAAGCTCCAACCGAACAACTGAAAACTCACTGTCTGGGTCTGACTGAGCTCTGGCAAGGATCTCCACGAGCTTAGGGTCCTTCCGACGACCCCCAGACACACACTATCGTAAATACGGTCTAACAGCCAACTGACTAAACAAGAATAAACCTTCTTCAGCAACACGACTACATTGGCTATCTTCAACTTTCTAGATACAAAGGCAAGAGACCAAACACGCTACAGAATGTGTCGTCCTCTTACTTAAAGCATCAGCCACCTCGTAGCTTTACTCCTGGTAAAGATTTCTACCACACCATTAACAACACTAGTTAACAACTGCGTGGTTTCTAGTCAACCACAACTTGCTCGGACCCATCTGGCCTCTAACGCAACAACAACAAAGGTTCTTACCATCCAAGGTCACATTTCAACAAACAACTCTTGTCTGATGACAAGCAATCCAACAACGAGCAGAATACATCCGTAATCTCAAACTAAGGGTACGTTGAACTGGAAGCCCAACTCCTCTGAAAACTAAGCACAGTCTCGCTCCAAACAAACAACTCTAACATGGTTTCCAATAACAACCTACACTGGGAACAAGCTACTCACAGGTACACATGTGAGTACAAAGACTAAGCTCTGCAGAAGACCGAAGTTCAGCCGACTCTCATAGAGATGCCACCAACTGACTCCCAACAGAGTCACAACCAACGACTGAACACCAAGGGTTCAACTCTTCACGTTCTATCTCTAACCTCTTACCTATCTCTCGGGTAAACTTAGGGAATGATACTCTAGGTCCTTCCTCGCACATCTTTTCCTCTCGTAAAAACCAACAACACGGATCACTTGTGCTACAAGATCAAGTATTCCAACTAGCACGTTCGGTGCAACATCTAGAGAAACATGCTGAACATCCAAGGAGATCATAAGAATCACCTGCACAACAGTGTGAAATGGGCCTAAACCTAGGCCCGCACCCAAGCTTTGTGCCAAACGAGCACTCTCCAGCTACAACATGAAGTGCTGCTAAAACAAAACTCTAAGCCCTGCTACAAATAGGCCAACAAGGTCAGAACCTCTAGCTACGGTAACACCGATAACTCAAACAAGAACTCTAGACTCATCAATCTGGCCTTTGGCATCTCGTCCATCGGACATGCTCAAGATCTACTCCTGAATCTCTGCTCGATGCTCAACGAACATCTCTCTAACCACGACTCTCATGGCTGTAACACTGTGACAACTGAGCTATCTGTGCTTGGGACTCCTCTCGCTGCGCTACAAGCTGCGCCTAAGTCTCCGCTCGCTATTGAGACAACAAACCGACCATCAACTCTCTCATGGCCAAAGCAAACTCTGCTCTAGGAGTCTCACTCTGAGGCAAGGTAGTCTCTACCTCCTCTCTGGGTAAAACAACAGTCGGGTCAAAGGTGGCCTGCGGGTCTGGTCGACCCGGGACATGGTCTCATCTACAGCTGGCTCAGCTCCAACTCCTCGGTTGGTAGTACCAGACGTCTCTGCTCCTCTGTGAGTGATCAACACACTAGTGATCCGTACATAAACGTAAAACTAGTCCACACCTGGACTCTCACTGCCAACAACAGGTAACAAATGTATACTAGATGCAAGTACTGTAAGCAATACCCTTAGCAAAAGAACTTTTGACATACATGACGGTCGTTGGAGTGCTGATCATCATGGGGACAAATAACCTAACTCAGTAGGCCAGTCTATAGAATCTATGACTCTGAGATCTGATACCAACTATAAGAACCCGACTCTAAAATGGTTATAAAACCAGTTCTTACTCAACATGCATGGTTCAATACATTCAAAATTAAAGTTAAAGACAACTGTAAATTACAAAATGCCAATTTATTCAAACAGATCCGTTCACAAATAAAACATAGTTAAGCCTCTGGCCAGAGTTATTCAAACAGCTTAAAAACATGAAACTAATCTGCATGCTGATTAAAGACGACAAATAATTTTAACAGTGGACGCCCATGATCAATGCAATTCCTCCTCTAGCCGTCCCGGTACTGTCCCAAGTTACCTGGTAGAAAAAATTACAGAAAATAAGGGTGAGTACAAAGGCACTCTATAAGAATCCTCAACCAGGGTACAGTACGAAACAACGCATCATCTAGCATCCAAACATACAAATAAACAGTTACCAACACAGAACCTTAGAACGAGATGTCCATAAATCTCCTGGGTCATCGAAAGTCTCTAACTCCACACCAAGTGATCAGCTCATTAATTAATCCTGAACAGATATCCTTGAGGGTCTCATACCCTCGGCCAAAATGACCAACTCAAAAGCTGATCCCAAAATAGATATTCTCGAAGGTCTCTTACCTTCGGCCTAAGTGACCGCTCAACAGCTGGTCCTGACCAGCTCTCCAAACTGGTCCTAGGACATCTGGAAGAGTACCCGGTGTCTGGCTCTAGACTCGAAAAGGAATTGGTGTACTCACGAACATTAGCTCAAGAGAGCTCTCCGCCCGGTGCCTAACGCGTGTGCGCGTACACCGCATGCTGCTGCAAACTACGAAAATGTGGGGGCCTAGGGACATATTACGCCAGTCCAGGTACGCATGCCTAAAGACTCAGAAGTGGTGTCACTGATCTACAGTAGTGCGAGACCTTCGGCACTCGACTGTAGCAGCCTGAATACCACCGACGCCTGAAGCTAAGAACTTGTCAAGGCAAGCTTACACCGTTGGTAGGGTTTCGCTCTAGCAGGCTATAGACTAGGCTTATACCGGTGGGGTAGCTACTCCACACCCGACTGTCGGGGGTAAGGAATCTATCCTCACAGCCCGACCGGTGGAGACACGTACGTTGGTCCACTCTCAGCCTCTAGATGGTGACAACCTAACAAGTTCTATATAAGAATCCCAACCCCGTTTTTTATCATTCAAACGTGCTCAATAACAAATAACCGTAGCATGGTACAACAAGATTAAAACAAGAATCAAGCATGCTGGAAGAACAAACCTAGCATGGCACTAACATGTGAAAACATGAGTCAAACATGCTAGCAGAACAGATCAGCATAAAAGTTCCTATCCACTAAACATGCTCATAACAGTAAAGCAAGTAAACAAGAATGCAATCAAATAAGTCTCGCAGGGTCCACACAACCCCAACAAGAAATCCTTACCTGGAAGCAAGCAGAAATACACAACAGATAAAATGCTCCTTGAGCTATAGAACCAACACAACCTAGCCAATTATAAATATAAACACGAATTAAATACTACTTGAACAGCTGCACCAACTAATTAACCAACACACGCTTGGGAAAGGAATTACCCTAAACTAAACACAAGGCAGCTCAGCAGCAGAACCTCGGTGAAGGCAAAGGCGAAGCTACAGACGGCTGTGCGAAGAGCTGGGCTCGGTGAAAGGAACGAGAAACCGCGAGGCAGCGTGGACGAACGGCTGGCTATGGCGAAGGCTCGATGGGGTAAAACTCTGCAAACGAACGCTGCACAGACTCTTGGCTTGGTCAAGCCAACAGACAAGGACTCGGTACTGTGCGTTCGTGGACTCAACTACAAATCAAACGGAGCGACAGATCTTGAAATCAAGCGACGGGAAAACCAAACAGAGAGCAAGAAGAGCTTGGCAAAATGTACCTGAAGCGAACAGGCTGGCTGGCGATCGCGGACGAAGGGGATCTGAGCGAGGAAAAGCTGCGACGCGACTGGATCTGTGCGGGTGTCGCGAGGCGAGGGTGTGCGATAGACAAGTGGCTGAGCGAGCTGATCAGCGAAGGAGAAAGGAAGAGGTCGCCTAGGCTAGCGAACTCGGCTGCTGGTGCTCGGGCGAAGGCGACAGGGTTTTGGCAAAGGAGAAAGGGTTTCGGAGAAGGAGAAAGGGTTTCGACTAAGGAGAAAGAGTTTCGGCGAAGGAGAAAGGGAAAAGTGAATTTTGACGATTGGGAGAAAAAGAGAGAAAGAGAGAAAAAGTGAATTTGGAGAAGCGGCTAGGTATTTATAGTGTCGGCAAAAAGAGAAGGGCTCCATGGGATTGCAACACTTGTCCTCAGGTGGTTCCGGCTTCGAGTCCTGGCGAAGACACCTTTTTCTTCCTTTTCCCTTTTTCCCTTTTTAACCAAAAGAGTCTCCAAACCCCTCAAACAACAACACTAGCTCCAGAAACCTGAATCGAAGGAAAACTCAAACTCAACAAACAAAAATAGTCCTGACACACTGGCTAATTACGGGACTACCCCTGAAGGCAAAATTACCAAAATGCCCCTAAAGGCTCAAACTGCCCTAACGGCCCAACCGAACAACTGAAAAAGTAACTGAACATACCTGGAGAACCAGAATGGAAAACTTGCCCATTTCAGGTGGTAACCAAATGCAAGTCTATCTTAGAGAACATAGAAGCTCCTTGAAGCTAGTCGAACAAATCATCAATACGAGGCAAGGGATACTTGTTTTTCACCGTGACTTTATGTATTTCCATGTAATCTATGCAAAGGCACATCGAACCATCTTTCTTTTTCACAAACAAAATAGGTGCTCCCCATGGGGACACACTGGAACAGATTAAACCTCTGCCCAACATCTCCTGCAACTGCACTTTTAACTCTTTCAGTTCTACTGGTGCCATGCAGTACGGAGCCTTCGAGATAGGGAGAGTCTCTGGCTCGAGCTCAATGGTGAAGTCAACCTCTCTCTGCGGGGGCAAACTAGGTAACTGCTCTGGGAACACATCTGTAAACTCCTGCATTACCGACACCTGATCAACAGATAACGAAGGACGACCTTCTCTAGATATCTTTGCCAAGTAGCCCCAAGCTCTTCGAGCTAGCAAACGACAGGCTTTCGCTCTAGAAATCAAAGGCAGGTAACCTCCACTCTGAACACTGTGAAACTTAAAGCTTTGCTTCTTGGGCAGCCTGAATATAACTTCTTTTTGGCTGCAGTCAATCAACGGGCGGTTCTCAGCTAACCACTTCATACCAAGTATCACATCAAACCCGCTCATAGGCAGAACTATGAGGGTAGCTCCTAACAGCTCTCCGGATACCAAGATCCAGCTGTCTCTAACCTTCTCACTAGCAAGCATACTAACTCCCGAAGGAGTTGCAACGCACAACTCGAACCCTAGAGGTTCTAGTTCCAAACAGGCTTGACTAATAAAAAATGCAGAGATAAACGAGTGGGTCGAGCCCGAATCAAACAGTACATATGCATAGTGGTCCAAGACAAGTAATGTGCCTGCAACAGTTGTATCTGTCCTATTGGCCTCCTACCGAGTCGTGGTAAAAACGTGGCCCTATTGCTGAGCCGGTCTAACATATGTTCCAACCTGTGGGCACACTCTGGCTATGTGCCCCTCCTTTCCACACTTGTACCACACCCTAGGAGAAGCTCCACATAAACCATAATGAGATTTGCCACAAGTCCAACACTGGGGTGGCTGCCTGACTGCACTCTACTGACGACCCTACTGTTGTCCCTGATCTCTGCCCTAGAAACGGCCCTGACGGCGCTGCTGCTGACCTCCCTACCCAAAAGTCCTTAAGGGCTCAAACTTTCTTTTCTGCCCTAAACTAGTTGCCACATTTTGAACTGCTGCTGTCGAGGTTTTCACTAAATGGTACTTTCTATTATAAATCTTGGCCAAAGCCACAGTCTTGGTGTAAGTCTCTGGATCGAGTGCCCTAACATCTTGGGCGACCTCTAACCTGAGTCCTCGAATGAACTTCTTAATTTTCAACTCTTCAGTAGCAATAAGTTCTTGAGCAAAATAACTGTGCTATGAAAATCTCTTCTCGTACCCAGCAAGACTATCATCTCCCTATTTCAGATTGGCAAAAGCCTAAAACATCTCTTGTTAGGCTTCCTCACTAATGTACTGAGCCCTGAACTCGGTTCTGAAGAACTTCCAAGTGGCTGGTGGGGACCCTTAAGTCTGGCCTCATCAGTGGACTGCTACCACCAAATGGCTATCTCTGTCAACACGTATGCTGCACATCTTGGCCTCTGCACATCTGGACAACCCATAACTCAGAAAATGTACTGTAAATGCGCCAACCATTTAGCTGCTACCAGTGGGTTTTCAGATGCATGAAACTCCCTGGGTTTTCACTTAACAAAATCCTTCAGCCACTTGCCACTCTGGCGACAACCTCGGGAATCTCTGGCTCAACATCAGGCTCTTGCTGAGCTGGCTGGGCCAGGGGCACTCTTTGCCCTACTGGAAGGACTACTGCACCCCCAAGTGGGGCCTGCTGAAACAGCTGGGCAAACTGGGCCATTTGTGCCCGGGTCTCTACCTGCTGTGCTGCCAAAAAGGCCTGAGTCTCTGCTCTTTGTTCAGCAAACATCCATGTAACCATCTCTCTCATGGCCACAGCAAACTCCACTTCAGGAGCGGAAATCTGAGTAAAAACAGTCTCTACTCCTCTTCTAGGCAAGAACATAGTAGGGGCCAAAGGTGGCCTAACAGTCAGAACAACTCTGGACGTGGTCTGCTCAATATTCGGCGCGGTGCCACCACCTCTGTTGACGGCAGCTGACGTCCCAGCTCCACTTCGTGTAGTCGACATCTCTCGCGATCTACACCCAAACCACACTGAGTTAGTCCATGCTCAGACCAACACTACCAACAACAAACTAAGACAAGTATGCTAGATGCAAGTACTGTAAACAAAACCCTTGAAAAATTAACTTATGACATACCTGACCACTGTTGGAGTGCTGATGATCATGGGGACAGCGACCTAACTCAGTAGGTCAGTCTACAGAATCTATGTCCCTGAGCTCTGATACCAATTGTAAGAACCCGACTCTAAAACAGTCCTAAAAGCGGTTCTTAATCAGCATGCATGAATTTAAAATCATTAAAAACATGAAAGGAACTCAATCATTTTATACGGAAAGTAAACAGTCCAAAACATAAGAATAAAACCAACACAATTTAAGTCTCTGGCCAGAGATAATTAAAACATGTTCAAAACATAAACACTAAAAAGACACGGGAACTCAGTTCCTGACTACTGTTGAAACAAATGACAATAAACAAATAAACTGGACAGCGGACTCCCATGATCAATCAGCTCCTCCTCTAGCCGTCCCGATGCTGTCCCAAGTTACTTGGTTGAAAAACCATAGAAATAAGGGTGAGTACAAAGACACTCAGTAAGAATCCCCAGCCGGGGTACAGTACGCAAGTCACATCACCTAGAATCTTAGCATACAAGCAATCCAACATCACATAGGCAGTCTCAACACAAGTACAATCACAGCATGCTCAAACCTCGAGAGTCTCTAACTCTCGGCTAAGGATCCACTACGGATCTTCAAATGGGTTATTAATATCTAGAATCTCGAGAGTCTCTAGCTCTCGGCTAAGGTAATCAGTTCACTATGCTGATCCTGGACACTTGGGAGAGTACCCAAGTGTCAGGCTCTAAACTGAAAGTAGAGGTGTACTGATACACTAGCCCGAGGGAGCTCTTCTCCCGGCATCTAATGCACATATGCACACATCGCATGCTCCTGCAAATTGGATAAATGTAGGCCTACACAAACTATGCCGGTCCAAGTACGCATGCCTAAGACTCGAAAAGGTGTCCACTGATCCACAGTAGACAGAAGACCCTCGGCACCATACTGTGGCAGCCTGCTCACACCAACGCCTGAAGCTAAGGATCGTCCCAAGGCAGGCTTGCACCAAGGAAAGGACCCCGCTCTAGCTAGCCATAAACTAGGCTTATACTATGGTGGTAGCTACTCCACACCTGACTGTCGGGGTAAGGAATTTGTCCTTACAGTCTGACTAGTGGGAACTCGTATGTTGGTCCACTCTCAGCCTCTGGATGATGACAACCTAACAGGATCTAGCTAAGAGAAAGTACCCTAGAACTAACAGAGTTCAACAACACTATTGCACAATAAAACATACAGAATATCACAATCACATATACAAAGCAGTCACTGCAAAAAGAGTAGTGCAATCCATAGTACATCAATCTACATGCCAAGTCCTATCAGACAAGTCATACAACAGATAACCTGCAAGAGCCTATCCACTAACATGTTCATGAAACAAGCAAGCAGTTAACAGACAAACCTATCCACTAGCATATTCAGTAAATAGGGCAAGTAACCAATCAGAACCTATCCACTAACATGCTCAGTAAAACAATAATAAACAACTAAGATGCAATCAATGGCGAGCGCAGAGTCCACACAACCCTGACAAGGAATCCTTACCTGAAGACCGGAAATAGACAAACAGATAACTTTGCTCCTTGAGCTGCAGAACCAACACGAAACTCAACCTAGGCAAATAATAACAAGCAATTAAACTCTAAACAACTTAGCAACAAAATGACCAACAGACAAGGCTCGGGAAATAATACCCCAAAACTGAGAAGGCACAAAGCCTAGACAGCAAGGCAGCTAGATTGCGGCGAAGGGCACGGCTCAACTCGTGCGTGTGGCAGCAGCGAAGAGCTGCGCCTAGCGAGGGCATGGCTAGCGGTGCTACGGGGCTAGGTGACGTGTGGGATCGCAGCACAGTGCCTGCGCGGCTGACTCGGCTGCAAAACGTGGGCAGAGCGTCTGCGGCGTGTGCATGCTGGTGAGGGGCTGCGAAGCGCGGAACCATGCGAGTGGCGAGCAATAGGCAGCGATTACGTGGGTGATCGGTTGATTGGCTCAGTGTGTGAGGCAAGGGCCTTGCGATCGTGAGGGCTACGATGCGAGGGTAGGGGCTGCATTGCTGCTGGTGATGCATGCGTGCGTGGCTTTGGCAGCAATGGTGATCTCAACGGCAAGGATGGAAGTGAGGGCTTGCGATCTGGGGCAAGGCTGATCGGTGAAGGGAAAGAGGTTCTCGGTGGGGAGGTGTGTGCTGCAAAGGAGGGAGATGAAGGAGTTTGAGGAAACCATCGCCAAAACTAAAAGAAAATCCTTTTTTTTCTTTTTCTTTTTAAATAAATCCAAACCTTTTCCTTGAATTAACCAAATGTCCTCTTTCTCACCAAAATGACTCTAAACGCCTTCAATTGTAAAACTAACCCAGAAAACCTGCAACACACCAAAACATCCCTAGTCTCAGTTAACTGTAAGAATAACCCTGAACCTCGACAAATTACCAAACTAACCCTAAGGGTAAAATGACCAAAATACCCCTGAAGGCTAGAACTGCCCAAACGGCCCAACGAAACAACCGTATCACAAGAGAAACATATCTGGGGAACCGAGATGAAAACCTAGGCCGTTACACCATGGAATAAGAACATAGACACAACAATGAAAGCCCCCTTGTACATGTTTGCATTCAATGGAGTATGACTGTGAATTTCGTTCGTCAAGAAGATAGCAAATGGGAATCATGAGAAAGACATAAGACATCTATGGCTTCAACTGAAGTAAAGGCACACGCCTGTCAATCCCGTGTTTTCTTGGAAGATATAAGGAAGATTTTTCGATCTAAAACACTGGAGATTTTTTTATTTAAAAAAAAAAAAAGGGTAAAGATTTGACTTCATAGAGACAGCTTGTCCCACACCAGTATAATACACTATCATATTCCAAGCTAAAGAGCTTCCTAACGAATACATCCAGCATTACAAGTATGTACAAATTTATGGAGTTGCATCGAGATGGGGTCTAGAGATATATGAATAACGACCTATTTTGTAATAGGCTACAGAGATTGTATAGATGAGTATATACATAAACGTTGGTTCCAATAGGTGGCGTTTGGCACGGGTCACTTTGAGGTATTAATTTTCTACCATTTTCGATTAAAGAGATCAAATCCCACTTGATTTGATCTACACGCTAAAGGGGGTTTTTTTTTTTTTTTTAACAATTAGTTTTAAATAAATCTACCTATTATTTTCTTTAACAAAAAAAATCAATAATATCTTTAACTAATTTTTTATTATTTTTAAAAAATTAATTTCAGAAGTTTGTTAGAAAGAATCCAATTTCAAATATTCAAGATATTAATTAAAACATTAATAACTAAAATGTCATAAAAGTCATTTGTATTTTAAGTATTTATTTTATTTTTATCAAATTTAATCTTTTAGACATTTATTTTAACAATTCAAATCAGTAGACATTTGTTCAAGTTATTTTAGAAAATTAAACATTTGCCTATTTAACCCAATAATTAATGAGCCAAAAAATCCAACAAGCCCATGGAATTCCAAGCCCATTAGGGAGTCCTTGGAAACTCTATAAATAGAGAATTTTTCCACCATTTCAAAGGTTGAAGAAATTTTACTCTAGAGAGAACCCTACAAATATAAGAGTACTACTTAAGCATTTTGGACCATTTTCAAGATATTTGTGCACTATGTCCACTTCAAATCTTAGGATAGTTGTGCACTACATTCTTACGGAGATTTAAAGATAGTTGCGCATTATAATCTTCAAGATAACCATACGCATCTGAGACTAAACATTCTACTATAATTAAGTACATCCACAATTTCAAGATAGTTGCATATGCTACGTTTGTCAAATGAAGTGTATGCATATAAAGAGAAGAATCATGAACATTCTTTGAAAATAAAATACTTTTCAAAATTTCAAGACTCAAGACTCTAAAGATCAATTGAAGTTCCAACCTTAAGAAAAGAATACTTCAAGAAAAAACTGCAGATGCCTTGTGTAAGAACCCGACTTCTAAACAGTCCTAAACCTGGTTCTTACTCAACATGCATGGTTCAAATACATTAAACACCCACCCTTTAAAATATAAAACTGAAAATAAAAGCCTGTTTTGTTCAAACTAGAAACAGTTTACAAATCCATCCATGAAAGTAAGACACAGTTGAGCCTCTAGCTAGAGATTATTAAAACCATTAAAAAACATGAAATCCAATAAGAGTAAAAGTCTATCCTGCATGCTGAATCAAGACAACAAAGCAAATAAATAAACAGCAAATGCCCATGATTATTCAACTGCTCTTCTAGCCGTCTCGATGCTATCCTAAGTTACCTGGTGGAAAAACCACAGAAAATAAGGGTGAGTACAATGGCACTCAGTAAGAATCCCCAGCCTGGGTACAGTAAAAGCCACATCATCTAGCATCCTAGCATACAAGCATTAAAGATTACCAACAAGCGCATAGCATGAGTCATCAACATGACTCCCAAACCTCGAGAGTTTCTATGTAACGGCCCAGTTTTCCATTCTGGTTCTTCAGGTATGTTCAGTTGCTTTTCAGTTGTTCGATTGGGCCGTTAGGGCAGTTTGAGCCTCCAAGGGTATTTTGGTAATTTTACCTTTAGGGGTAGTCTCGTAATTAATCAGGGTTTCAAAACGGTTCTGTTAATTTCTGAGTTCGAATTCTTGTTTCGGTTTCAGGTCCTCAGGGCTAGCGTTGCTATTTGAGAAGTTTGGAGCCTTTGTTTGATTAAATAAGAAAAAGAAATAAAAGGGTGGCTTTGCCAGGACTCGAAGCCGGAACCGCCTGAGAACACATGTCGCAACCCTGTTAAACCCTTCCCTTTTGGTTGAGACCTATAAATACCCAACCATCTCTCCAATTTCACCTTTTTCTCATTTTCTCTCTTTTCTCCCAAATCGCTAAATTCACTTTTCCTCTCTCCTTCGTCGAAAACCCTGTCGCCTTTATCGAGCACGAGCAGCCAAGTTTGCCAGCCTAGGTGAATCCTTCCTTTCTCTTTAGCCGATCAGTTTGCCAAGCCGCTTGTCTGCCGCACGCCCTCGCTTCGCCACAGCCGCACAGTTCCAGTCTCGTCGCAGCTTCGCCTCGCTTAGATCTCTTTCGCCCGCGACCGCCAGCCAGCCTGTTCACTTCAGGTACGTTTTTCCGAGCTATTCTCGCTCAATGTTGGTTTTTTGTAGCCTGATTCAAGATCTATCACTCCGTTCGAATTGCAGTTGAGTCTGCGAAAGCACAGTGTCGAGTCCTTATCCGTTCGCTTGACCGAGCTAAGTGTCTGTGCAACGTTCATCTTTGGAGTTCGCCCCAGTGAGCTTTCACTACAGCGAGCCGTTCATCCATGCTACCTCATGGTTTCTCATCCGTTTTGCTGAGACTAGCTCTTCGCTCAGTCGTCTGTAGCTTTTCCTTCACCTTCGTCGAGGTTCTGCTGCCGAGCTGCCTTACATTCGGTTTAGGGTAAATTCTTCCCTGACCCTTGTGTGTTTGATTGCATGGTTCTGTTTAGCTGCTAGTTGTGAATTATTTGTTTATAATTTATTACTTGCTAGGTTGTTGGATCTGCAGCTCAAGGAGCATTTTATCTGTTGTTTATTCCTCCTTGTTTCTAGGTAAGGATTTCTTGTCGGGGTTGTTTAGACCCTGCGAGACTTCTCTGATTGCTTTCTTGTATGCTAGTTATACTGTTATGAGCATGTTTAGTGGATAGGAAC